>JBBPNN010000529.1:0-21239 GCA_038090935.1 Hortiboletus campestris | reverse complement strand
CTCGGCACAAGCAGCTCAGCGGAATAGATGACCTCAACGAGGCCATCGCCCTCGACCGAGAAGCGCTCGACCTTCGTCCACGAGGGCACCCAGATCGGTCGATGTTTGTAAACAACCTTGCAGCTGATCTCTCCAGTCGATACTCGCTGCTCGGAGGAGTGGAGGACCTCAATGAGGTCATCCCCCTCGGCCGAGAAATACTCGACCTTCGCCCCCGAGGACACCCTGCTCGGTTGGTGTCTTTGAATGACCTTGCAGCTGTTCTCTCCACTTGGTACAAGCAGCTCGGAGGAATGGAGCACCTTGACGAGGCTATTGTCGTCGGCCGAGAAGCACTCGAACTTTGCCCACAAGGACACCCTGAACGGTCAATGTCGTTGAATAGTCTTGCATCTGTGCTCTCCACTCGGTACAAGCAGCTGGGAGTAATAGAGGATCTCGACGAGGCCGCTGTCCTCGACCGAGAAGCACTCGACCTTCGCCCACATGGACACCCAGATCGACCAATGTCTTTGAACAACCTTGCAACTGTCCTCTCCACTCGGTACAAGCAGCTTGGACAAATGGAGGACCTTGACGCGGCTATCGTGCTCTGCCGAGAAGCACTCGCCCCCCGCCCACAAGGCCACCCAGATCGGTCGATGTCTTTGAACAACCTTGCAGCTGTTCTCTCCACTCGGTACAAGCGGCTCAGGGGAGTGGAGGACCTCGACGAGGCCATTGCCCTCGCCCGAGAAGCACTCGACCTCCGCCCGCAAGGACATCCTGCACGGTTAATGTCGTTGAACACTCTTGCACTTGTGGTCTCCACTCGATACAAGCGGCTGGGAGCGATGAAGGACC
This sequence comes from Hortiboletus campestris, assembly GCA_038090935.1. Taxonomy (NCBI): domain Eukaryota; kingdom Fungi; phylum Basidiomycota; class Agaricomycetes; order Boletales; family Boletaceae; genus Hortiboletus; species Hortiboletus campestris. Next base: position 20,396 of record JBBPNN010000529.1, on the reverse strand, counting down.
TCGACGAGGCCATTGTCCTCGGCCGAGAAGCACTTGACCTTTGCCCACATGGGCACCTTCTTCGATCCCACTCCTTGAATAACCTTGCACACCACCTCTGTGATCGGTTCACACATTTCAGGCAGTTGAAGGATAAAGGGGAGGTGTTCAGTCTCTACGCTCAACTGGCACATGTGCTCCAAATGGTGTGTTTCGCCGACTTTTCTGCCGCCAGAGCATGGGTCCGTATGGCTCGATATTTCCAGCATTCCAGCATACCTCTCGCATATCAAACCTCTCTTCGATTACTTACTCAACATCTGGCCACTCTGCCGCCATTACCCAAACATCTTGCCATCTTCAAGAACCTCACATCGTCACTCGCAGTGGACGCGTTCTCAGCCTGTCTTCATGAACGTGCTTCTGCGCTTGCAGTCGTGCTCCTCGAACAAGGCCGGGGTGTCTTTTGGAGCCAGCTCGCCCGCCTTCGTTCCCCGATTGATAACCTCGTGATATCTAGCCCGGCAGGAAAGACACTGGCAGACAAGTTCACACAACTCGCCTTGCTCATTCGCAACGCCCTCAATTCACCTGGTCCAGATCAGCATCAGCGCCTGTGCCACCTCAACGTCGAAATACAGAGGATTGTAACCAATGTTCGCAACCTACCTGGTCTCTCTCGTTTCCTTCTTCCCTCGCTTTTCTCTGATCTCCAACTTGCGGCGAGTGGGGGACCTGTTATCATCGTCAATGCGAGCAAGTATAGCTGTGATGCGCTCATCGTCTTACTTGATCGTGATCCTGTTCATATTCCGTTGCAGATCACACGGGAAGATGTTCAAGACCTGTCAACGGAGCTCCGTACCTTGACTGAGCGCATAACAGGGGTTGACATAAAGAGAGAGCTCGCATTCTTCTTACGCAAACTTTGGGATCAGATTGTTTCCCCCATCGTGGATTTCCTCCGGACGATCCATCCATCTCAATCACGCATCTGGTGGTGTCCCACTGCCGAGTTCTCTCTGCTGCCCTTGCACGCTGCTGGTCCCTATAGGAAGGGTCAACAGAATCTCCCTGATATCTACATCTCGTCCTACACCCCAACCCTGAGTGCCCTCATTCATGCTAGACGGCACGATCCGTCGAGAGCTGCAGCTCAACTGAAACGTTTCATCGCCATCGGCCAAGCCAGAGCTCAAGGCCTGAGTAGACTGGATTCAGTCGGCGCCGAATTGGACATTGTTGGTCAGCGCGTTGACGGTTTTGCCACATTCATGCGCATAGATGGAGAGGACTCTTGCATTCCCAGGGTCGTCGAAGAACTTGGCAAGAACGATTGGGTGCACCTTGCGTGTTATGGTCTCCCAAATCGGAAGAAACCGTTCGAGTCTGCATTTGCTCTGCGCGACGAAGACTTTACGATCCAACACATCATCGGGTGCGATTTGAAGAATGCAGAGTTTGCGTATCTCTCTTCGGCTGATACGACTATCGGAGGCGAAAAGAGTTTGGACGAGGTGATCCATCTCGCGTCGGCGATGCAGTTTGCTGGGTTTCGTTCTGTGATTGGGACAATGTGGGCGGTGGGCGATAATTATGCGAAAAGGATCGCGTCGACATTCTATAAATATATGGTGGACGAGTCTGGGCATCTTGATCATACCCGTGCAGCGTTCGCGCTGAACAAGACGATGAGATCTGTGAATGTCCCATTCGATCAAAGGGTTCTTTATATCCATCTCGGTGCCTAGTCCTAGTATATCTTCGGTTTCTCCCTTGCTTTACATGCTCAAGCGCTCATTCTCGCTTTATATGACACTATTAAATTTGCTATCCATCGTTTTTGGGGGTAAGGCCTAAGTGTATACGATATCGGATCCTAGCGCCTGTAGCCTAGGACACTCGACGACAGAAGCCGAGTGTCATGCGAGAGCGCGATGGGATCACATGATCCAAAGATCCCGATGCCCTTGCCTTGTGGGATAACGTCGTTCCGTAACTTGGCTCGTAGAGGGGACAAGGATCGACCTCGAGAGTGGCGAAATATCACCTAAAAATGACGAGGTCCGGTGTTGAGATGGAAACTCGAGAGAGCAGGCACGAACCAGTGGAGTAGTGTGTCGGTAGCGAGCATATACCGCCGAGGTTGCTCTCCCGTGCCCAATACAACCTTGCATGTTGGCAGCCGACTGGCTACTCCGGTTCCAATTCGTCGTGATTACAAGATGATGATAGTACCCGAAAACGGTGTCAGACGGATCCGAGTTGTCGAGGAAATGAAGTCGGGATGCTAGAAAGCGAAGGACAAGGCACCCGAGGACTGCCAGTGCGCTTTCGATCGCGCCTTGGTTCCGGTTTGGTTTTCCTGTGTCACAAACCTGTAATCCATTTTCGCGCTTCTGTAGCGATAGACGCAATCAACGACAGCGAATTGGGGCTCAGCGGGGGGCAGAAGGAGGGCTGGCAGGAGAAGATTGTACTGCAGTCACAAACCTGGAAGACAACCCCCCTCCCCCTCTTCTTCGGAAAGTTCTTCCCAAAGACGTGTCGGGAGAAATGCTCGAGGGGGAATCCGACCTGCCGACTAAGGTCGGAGCCTTGTCCTGTTTACATCCACCCATCCCCTGTCGCTCAAGGAGGACGCATCGAGCGTGGCGTACCCAGCTATCGCCGCCGTCGCTGGTATGTCCTAGACTGGTGACCAGCCGTCTAAAAGAGGCAAGCTGTTGGCAAGCCGTCGTTCTTCCCTCCCGCCGCCTTGCCCACCCTGGGACGCCTGCTGCCCCCTGCTCTCGTTCACCCCGCCGTCACACAAGCGTGTGAGCACGAGCACAACCACGCATGCTCGCTCGCTTGCCCACCCTCACTCACTGCTCTGTCATACGAGCACGCACGGTACGCTCGCCCGTCTCGCTCGTTCTGTCTCGCTCACACCATCTCGCCCACCTCACCGTCGCACCGCCATTGCCTCCGAGTCCCCACCCTGCTGCGCCGTAGTCCGTCCCTTCCTGCGGGCAAGCCCCTCATTCCACCTCACCTAGCCACACCCACCCCACTGCCCCTCTTGTCCGAGTCGCACGAGTGTGCGAGCACGCGCATGTATACAGACCACGTGTCCAGTGCATGCACATGCGTGCTCGCTCCCTCACCCTCCCTCGCCCACCTTCACCCATCCCACCATCGCACGAGAACGTGCGCAGACAGCAACGCGGTTATCAATCGACCGCGTTGCTGTCCCTCGAGCAGCGCGCTGGGGATACCCATGGGCCACAGGTGACACCCATTCTTCATTCCATTTTGACTTTTTACACCAGATACTAGTAGTATTTCAGCATGTAGTATGTACAGGATGGTAGACAATAGAATCAGGCGCGAATCGCGTCCTCGAAATCACAACACCCCGTCTTTCCGACTCTTTTCGACCTTAGCGAATATTCCCCGCGTCACCTAACCGAAAGGCCGCGCTTCGGTCATGGCCGGGCGGAGTTCGAATCAGGTCGATAGGTCGTGATTGGTCGGATTGGCGACCAGTCGACCCCTGCGCATGCCGGTGCTGCCCGTCACCCTCACTGACAGGGATCTTATATCGAAATGATAGACGACACTCTGCCCCACGCACACGAATGGGATAAAGGTACGTATTTCTGTCTCTGATCTGTGCATAGTATCGTTTATATGTTCATTCACCGTCAGACTTTCTCTCAATATTCACCATTGCCATTTTGCCCATCGTGGCTTTGCTTGACTACGCCTTGGGTCTCATTATTGCTTCGGAGCCATCCACCACCCCGACTCAAACGTTTCTTTCCTCTGCCATACGCTGTAACTCGGCATCTGACCAAGCAAATAGGTCAACAAGTCTGTTCATTCGTAAAAAAAGATCGAGGGGTGAATGTCACACCATAATCATCGGGAATGGGGCCGATGCGAGGATGTCCTCTCCGGATGGACGAGCACCACCACCATGTCTTCTTTCGCGTTGCACTCGCACCCTCTGACATCCCGGAGCGAATGATCCTTGTGGAGTACGTTCAAATCATTTGTCCACGGTACTTTACCTGCGTCGTATTCCAAGGTTTCCCCATCCACACCTACACCACGAAGCAAGCCTCAGCATCCGCTTCACTGGCGCCACAATCACCGTTTAATTCGTTCGTTTCATCAGTGGACATGGACACATCACTCGGGGTGAACCACAAATGTAGGGTGTACTCGGCAAGTGCATGGATATGCTTATAGCGGCAGCCTAGAGGGTATGTTGGGAGTTGGCAATCGGGAAAAACGACAGGAATCGAACCAAGCGACATAGAAATTGAAGTATGTGTTTCCAAAGACAATGATCCTGACCTAACCGTTGTGGAAAGTAAAAGTTGAGAAGCTCGTGAAGACCTTCCATCCCGCTTCTCCTACATTGTGTAGTGGTGGGCGCTGGCGGCGAAAGAGGGAGGTACTGCGTTTCCAACAGAGCGAAAGAGTAGTTCGTTGGAGGGTGGAGGGTGGAGGTAACTTTGAAATGAGTGAGGTTGACGCTCGCTGAGCAAAGTGTCCACTGTGTGTGTGTGATAAAACCAGTGTATCGTTGTGGCGCCCCAAACCACATACCACGCGCGTTTCCCCGACCCACTGCTGAATCGAGCTTGATGAGCAAGTATGGATTCAGAAGGTACTTGTGCCTTTCTGTCGGGAGGCGCAGAACAGTGCAATGACGTGCCTACCAGTTGAACAGTTGCATTCGCGGACAGAATCACTCGCAGCCAAGTGTGAGGAAGAACTTGAAGAGGGTCCAGTTACACCGAGGAGGCGATCCACCTCAACGGTGATCGTGAAGCACTGCAAGTTTGCCCACCCGGCCACCCCATGCAATCTATCTCTTTGACTCACCTTGCAACTGATCTGCGTAGTGGCCGCAACCAATTCAGAGCGATGAGCGACCTTGAGCAGGTCGTCGTCCTCTTTCGAGAAGCACTCCACCTTTGCCCGCAAAGACACCCTGCGCGGTCATCGTCGCTGAACAGCCTTGCAGTTGGTCTTTCCATTCGGTACTACTAGTACTAGCAGCTCGGGACAATAGAGGACCTCGACGAGGCCATCGTCCTCGGCCGAGAAGCACTTGACCTTCGCCCACTGGCACAAGGACACCGGGATCGGTCGGTGTCTTTGAACAACCTCGAAGTTGATATCCGCAGCAGGTACAAGTACCTCGGGACAATAGAGGACCTTGATGAGGCCATTGTCCTCAGCCGAGAAGCGCTCGACCTCCGCCCACGTGGACACCCAGACCGGTCGATGACTTTGAGCAACCTTGCAGTTGATCTCTCCACTCGGTACAAGCAGATCAGTGGAATAGAGGACCTCAACGAGGCCATCGCCCTCGACCGGGAAGCGCTCGACCTTCGCCCACAAGCGCACCCGGATCAGTCTATGTTTTTGAACAACCTTGCAGATGATCTTTGCAGCCGGTACAAGCACCTCGGGGCAATAGAGGACCTCGACGAGACCATTGTCCTCACCCGAGAAGTACTCAACCTTTGCCCACAAGCGCACCCAGATCGGTCGAAGCATTTGAACAACCTTGTAGTGGATCTCTCCACTCGGTACGAGCAGCTCAGGAGAATGGAGGATCTTGACGCGGCAATCATCATCGCCCGAGAAGTACTCGACCTTTATCCACGAGGGCACTCAGATCGGTTGAAGCATTTGATCAACCTTCCATTCGGTCTCTTCACCCGGTACAACGAGCTTGAGGGGATGGTGGACCTCGACGAGGCCATCTTTCTCGTCCGCGAAGCACTCGACCTGCACCCGCAAGGGCACTCAGATACGTCGATGACTTTGAACAACCTTGCAGTTCTTCTCTCCACTCCGTACAAGCAGCTCAGGAGAATGGAGGACCTCGAGAGACTATCGACCTCGTCCACAAAGTACTCGACTTTCACTCACAAGGGCACCCAGATCGGTCAATAACTTTGAGCAATCTTGCAGTGGAACTCTCCACTCGGTACGAGCAGCTCGGAGAATGGAGGATCTCGACGAGACCATCGTCCTCGTCCGCGAAGTACTTGACCTTCTCCCGCAAGGGCACCCTAATCGGTCGGTGGCTTTGATCAACCTTGCAGTGGATCTCTCCACTCGGTACAAGCAGCTCAGGAGAATGGAGGATCTTGATGAGGCCATTGTCCTCAACCAAGAAGCACTCGACCTTCTCCCACAAGGGCACTCAGATTCGTCAATAACTTTGAACAACCTTGCAGTTCTTCTCTCCACTCGGTACAAGCGGCTCAAGAGAACGGAGGTCCTCAACATGGCCATCGTCCTCATCCGTGCAGTACTCGACCTTCGCCCACGTGGACACCCAGACCGGTCAAGGTCTTTGAACAACCTTGCATTTGATCTATCTACTCTGTACAAGCAGCTTGGGAGAATGGAGGATCTCGACGAGGCCATTGTCTTCAACCGAGAAGCACTCGCCCTTTACCAACATGGGCACCCATATCGGTCGAAGACTTTGAACTACCTTGTAGTTGATCTCGTAGCTCGGCATGAGCAGCTTGGAGCAATTGAAGACCGCAATGAGGCCACTGACCTCGTTCGAGAAGCGCGCGACCTTTACCCGCAAGGACACACTGACCGGTGGTCTTTCGACAACCTTTTGCTTAGGCTCTATAGAATATCTTGACGAGGCCGTTGTCCTCGGCCGAGAAGTACATGCCCTTCGCCTACAAGGGCACCCTCTTCGATCCACTGGATGAACAACCTTGGGCGCCATCTCTGTAATCGGTCAAACATTTGAAGGATAAAGAGGTGTTCAATCTCTACACTCAGGCTTCTCGCATATGAAACCACCCTTCGATTACTTACCCAACATCTTGCCACGTTGCCATCATTACCTCAACATCTTGTCATCCTCCAGAGCTTCACGGTAGTGTCCCACCCCCGTGTTCCTTGCACGCCATGGTCCCTATAGGAAGGGTCAACAGAATCTCGCTGATATCTACATTCCGTCCTACACCCCAACCCTGACTGCCCTCATTCGTGCCAGACGGCGCAATTCGTTGAGTTCTGCTACTCAACGGAAACGTTTCATCGCCATCGGCCAAGCCAAAGCTATTGGCGAGAGTGAACTGGATTCGGTCGGCGCGGAATTGGATAGTGTTGGTCCGCTCGTTGATGGCCTTGCCGCATTCACACGTATATCTATCTGCGTGTCATACGATTATCGGAGACAGAGTGTCCAGACGAGGTGATCCTATTTCGCGTCCGCGATACAGTTCCCTGGGTTCTGTTCTGTGAATGGGACGATGCAGTGGGATGTGGACGATGGTGAGATGAACAAGACTTCCTATAAATATATGGACAAGTCTGGTCGTCTTGATCATATCCGCTCAGCGTTTGCGCTGAACAGGACGTTGAAATCTGCGAATGTACCATTGGATCGACGGATTCTTTATATCCATATCGGTGCCTAGTTCTAGTATATCTTCACTTGCTCTCTCGCTTTACATTACTCATATTCGTTGTATGTAACACTGTCAACAGAAGCAGAGTGTCATGCGAGAGCGCGATGGGATCCAATAATCCCAAGGTACCAATACCCTTGCCTTGTCGAAGGCAACTTCTGGAGAACTCCACAAGTGGGAACTCGTTTGCAGGCGCTTGTAGAACATCATGTGCTGTGTTTGCACCCTGTCGGGCCCTTGCCCTGTGATTATACAGTCTTGCTCGTAAGACATTTTCGTGACCGGAGAAAATGTTTGCACGAGTCAGAGGTTCCTTTGGTCATTCGTTCTATCCCTCGAGCGAGCACCGAGATAGTCGTTCGAGTGGTGCCCGTGTTAATCTCCCGCCCAAGGAAGAACTTTAAGCGAGCAAGAACAGCTTTCGAAGAACGGCGCATAGAAAAGCCCGGCCATCGTATGGCTGCTTCATCCAAATGGTCGTACAGCTCACTTTCAAACCAAATTTGACTACACACGATTTTTGTAGAATCGATCTTCGTATTATTTCAAAGGTTGGGAGAACGTCGTTCCGTAACTTGGGGATAAGGATCGACCTCAAGAGTAGCGAAATATCACCTCAAAATGACGTGAATCGGGGTTTCCTGAGAGGCATGGCAGCAAAACGGGGCCCATCGTTGACAGCGGGGGCAGGGGGGTGGGAGGAGAAGGTTGTACTGCAGTGACCTGGAAGAATCGGAGTTGATAACCCCCCCCCTCCCCTGTCTTCTTCTCAAAGACATGTCGGGACGTTGGCAGTGGAAACGTTCGAGGGGGAATCCAACCTGCTGACTAAGCTCGGAGCCTTGACATCCACCCGTCCCGATTCCCAAACACGTCCGAGTAATCTGTCGTTGTCGATCTTTGCTGCGGTGGCCCGTAGCGATCCTATCTGCTAGGGGTAACTACAGCGACAGCTGCCAGAGATGATCGATGCCCGACGGTCCTGACTCCTGCCAGCAAGTTGTCGACCCCCGACTCGGAATGGATTGTAGGGAGGAGGGAGCGATGGTCCGGAGATGGGACTTTGACCGCGCCTGCTAGCACTGCCAGTCATGCATTCATGTTTGATGGATCTAGTGTACCTACACCACGTACCATGTATATAACTTGGTACCTCCGTACTGGTATCCAGGTGGGCAGAGACATGAACAAAGTTGGGAATCGAATCGACCGTCTTGACTGTCAGAACCTGTCAATGTCAACCCGATCGCTCGCACTCTTGTGGATGCTCCGCCGCGAGACATACAGTGCCCAGATGCGTTGATCGATCGTATTAGTTACCAAGGTGTCGAGAACACACCCGGAATTAGTCCAGAGACACAAAGTGACAGCACGCGCTCAGTTCCCTAGGAACAAAACAATCCCGATCGACCGCAAGTATGCCTGTCATACAATGCATTTGCAAAAACGGACAATGTTGCCATTGACATCAAATGAATGAATCAACGAATCGAATCGACGACAAAGATCATGCACTACAAATGCACTACACAGTACTATGGCTACACAATGTATCTATACTCGGAAACGTACACGCCATCTCTCAATTAGGGCAGCCCCAGGCTGGACTCGGTGTACGAGCGTCGAGCTCGACAACGAGTCATGCATGCATGCATGCATACCCTACGACCGATGACCATTATTAGTACACCCCATCCAGAGGTAATTAAAGTGTGAGGGAGCGTCGAACCCCCGGGAGAGAATGAAATTTTGAAAGAGACGGCGCGGCGCGTGGGGCGTCACATTACGATCAGTGGGAGGTGCGGTAACGGCGCCTGTGCATCCGCTTCGAAGAATCCACGATGACGTGTGGGTCGGGGACGGACCGCTTGTTCTGGCAAGTGGAACCTGACCCTTCGGTAGGGGTGGATGAGGGGGAAGTGGAAGGAGTGGACGCAGGCGGATTACCTCCGACGTTCACAGGCGCAGAGGGATTGGCGGGGGGAGCTGATGCAGGCGGGTAGCCTCCCGCTCCTGCAGGGGAAGAGGGTACTGAAGAAGCGGTCGATACGGTCACAGAAGACGCAGGGGAATGTGCACCAGAAGGGGAAGGCGCAGCAGGGGCGGAGGAAGATCCAGAACCACCCGAGGACCCAGTTCCAGTACCACCCGATCCAGTTCCAGAACCACCGGAGGACCCAGAACCAGAACCACCCGATAACGAACAAACGGGTGGGCCGGGGAAAGTATAGTTGTTGGAGCCACTGTAGACCTGGGAGAACCATCAACACCGCATGCGAAACACGTCCAGCATTGGACGTACATTGACCAAGATACCGGGATCGGTATCCGAGTAGGCACCTGGCAAGGAAACTTCTTCGCTGCTTGAGGGCTGGCCAGTTTGAGAGCCACCGACGGACAATTGAATGCAGGAGGGATAAAACTCTGCACCGCCCTGGCTCATGGCATTTTGGAGCGAAATGACTTCGGAACGAAGCAAGTAATTGCCTGAAGCAAGGGTGCTGGGGATGGTGACCGACGATGGTGATCCGGACTCTAGAGGGTGTGTTAGCGCCACTTTGGCCAAAGGGTAAACGCCTTACGGAGTTCTGCTTGATACCAAGTGCTGCCAGACTGGTAACCTTGCTCTGCAATCTTGAACCACTTGGCACCACTCGAGTCGTAGGTCGAGCAGGAACCCTGGCACTGGGCCATGTAGAACATGAGCGGACCCACGTTGTGGGGCCACTGTAAAAAGCTGAGTACATGTCCTCGCCGTGTCATGAGGGGGATATGAGACTCACAGGGGTAGAGCCGGTGGTGCCACCCACCCAGTTAACCTGGACGGTGCTGCCCGGGTTGGCGTTGGCAGACTCTGCAGCCTGCTGGGCACCGGGGCCACAGTTGAGGTCGGGGCTCGTCGCACCCTTGACAGGGCTATTTGTGTTGACCTGACGAATGGCAGAACTCATCGTTGAGCTCGTTCCAACAGGATTGCCTTGGTAAACGGTGCCGTCGATGGTGACCTTGTTGACATAACCATGGGCGGACACCAGAGCAGGAAGGAGGAGAGAGAGGAGCGTGGAGGCGATCATGATAGGAATTGGGATGGCTCAGGTAGAGTGAGAGTGTTGGACCCGCGCAGCGAGTTGGAAAGGATTGTAAGAGCCCAAGAGCCGGTCGCAAAGACAGTCAAAGAGAGGACGGCGGAAGGAGAGGGAGAAGATGAAGTCCAAGGGTTGGGTGAGGAATGCATTGTCTTATATGTGGTCGATCCGAACAATGGGCATTAAAATAAGCAAGGTTCATTGAGGTGGACTAAATTTGCCCATTGTTGACTTGGCGACGGCGCTATTATTGTCAATTTTTCCCTGTCACTAACGACTCACTATTTTCGTCCTCGGTGGCTGCATGACAGTGGAGTGGGTCGAATGGCCACTCGTGGGCCGGGAGTCATCACCATGCCATCTCCCGAACCGCGTGCGTCCTCTGCACTATGGCCAAAAACATCGTGGCCGGAACTTGATATTTTGCAGGGTCCAGACAGGATCTCCTCGTTGACACCGAATCGACAAGTATAGACACGGCATGGAAAACGAACAACTTCCGCACACATAACTGAGGAGAAAGGAGGGTATACCACTCTCCATTTGGCAGGTAAGTACTTGAGTATAAGTCGTGCTCAATGTAAGACACTTTTTGGGATCGCTTATGTGCTGATCAGCCAATGAGGGTGCCCGCTTAGTTGCGAGAGAGTCGTCAAGTGATGACGTTACTCGACTGCTTTGCAGAAGGCTGAAGTATCAGCCCATCAGTCCCATCAGTCCCGCCGGGGTTGCCAGTGGTTTCAATCCCCGAACAAAAAACGATCCCTATTTCGACTTTGCATGCAGACCATCTCCAGGCACGAGTGCGAACAAGTGCGTTTTATGCAAAGTCTCGCAGATCTCAATAGGTACTCGCTTTCATCGGTCTCCCACTGATTCATCTACTGTCCGTCACCGATGCTCACGTTCAGAGACTCTCACGCAACTCTTTGTTGTAAATCACCTTGACAACATCTCAACGTGGACCGGACCTCGATGATATATTTCAGCCACTCATCAGGATTCACCAGGAAAAGCTCGCACATGCCGAATGCCGAATCCACTTGATAGTGCGAGGGCCAGCGACGCTATACGCATATGGACAGTGGGATGTAGACCTGAGCGTTCCTTTTCTTGGTCCACGGCGACGACGTGAAGCCAGACAACGAAGTGAAGAACGACTGACACTATACCACCAACTACGCGCGTAGGGCTGATCTGTTCCACTCGATGCATCTCGAATCCCACGGACTCTCGCTGGTGTTCTGGTCGTTCGCTTCGTGTTCGCACTCACCGCGATGAAAGATATTTTCCCCATTCCTGCACAGGCTCCCCGGATGCACAACTTTCGGGTGACAGAGCTCTCCCGAGGTGTTCCAAACTACCAGCCAGGAAGGGCGGGACATCTGGAAGGACATCTACCGAGCGCATTGTATGGCCGGGAAGCGAGGCACAGGCCGGGCCTGCATGATGTGACGGACCTTTGGCTCGTGGAAGCGCAGGCAATGTCCGGCACTGGACCAATTGGTACGGTAGCGACCCCCCGGAGATGTGCGGTGAGTGAACGCCCTTCTGATTGCAGAGCACCTCCCGCGCATTATGCATAGCCAACGTCGATCAGACGCCCTGAGACTGCATTGTTAATATCAAATCGATTGCCTCTCACCCATGCTTTTGCACCTGTCTTTTGAGCATTCCACCTACACGACATTTTGTTCCCTTGTTAGCTTCGCATCGTAGTTGCCCTACCGATGATCTTTGATCAGTCTGCTATGATCCCCCTTGTTCTCTTTTGTCGATTCGGACGTGAAGGTCGGCGTCCCCTTTCTTTCTCTTTCTGTACTCTTCACATTTCATGTCTGCCTGGGTTCACGTGAGACAAAGCTTGATGGCTCCACGTTCGTGGCATGGACTGTTTCTCGAAGTAACGTCGGACGCAGAGTCCATGCATGTCGCTTTGAAAAAGCGGGCTTCAACCACAGTAACAATGCAGTAACCTCGCCTTGTTTCATCCCGCTGCCGGCCCTTGCAACAACGCCGTCTTTGCTCTGTATTCCCGCCTATGACTCTTAGAACACTATTTATCTAATTCATTTTCGCACTGTAAGGGACTCTTTCATTAACAATAGCCGTTGCAGGAGTGTGTCAACCCACTGCTGTGTCATTCATATATCGGAGCATGAGGCGCTTGCCCTGCCTCGAGGCAGACAATAATGCACACGGGAAGCTCGATTGGCGTGACAAGTTGCTGTCCATTCACTAATCAGGTGCGGTTTGATACCCGTCACCGTCGCCTCTTTTTGTGGTGCGCTGTGCGGTATCCGTCCCACATCCATGTGCAAACAAATGCAAGGACTATAAGTAGATCCGCCCCTTGGTCCGTGCTCTCATACCACTCTCACCTTTTCTGCCTCGTTTTATTTGTCTTCCTATTCAAGAGGCTCGTCGAGCGAGCCTACCACACTCACTCCTGTGCCTTATCGATACGTTTACTCAAGATGACACACCTGCTATTTGTCTTCTTTGTCGTGGGTTTATTGCCTTTCCTCGTTTCAGCCCATGGGTATATCGGATCCGTGACCATCGATGGTCAATCGTATCCTGGCAATGAGCCAGGTGGTGCTACGAACCCCAGTATCATCAGACAGGTCAGTCCTCGTTCTTGAACTACCTTCTCTGTATTCGACATCGTTCGTCGGGTAGGTGTCAACGATCAGTCCCGTCAAAGGCGCGACTAATCCATCCATCAACTGTGGCATGGACGCGGCCCTCGCTGCGAACGTTGGAAATGCTAATCCAGGAAGCCAGGTCCAGGTTAAATGGGTCGGTGGTGCTACTGGTGATTCGAACGTGTGTCCCCATCTGCTCTACCCTTTTTGTGGAGCCTTAGTTTCCTTGCTAGTGGCCTCACAACGTTGGGCCTATCATGCATTACATGACGAAATGTAGTGGCAGTTGTTCGTCCTACGATTCTTCCAATGCTGAGTGGTTCAAGATCTCAGAGCTTGGTACTAAATCGGACGACTCTACCTGGTATCAGGCCGACATCGGTGCGTCACCTTATAAACTAACATATCTGAACTGACCATTAACTGAATCTGGGTCATATAGTGGCGGGTTCGCCTGCAACCGTGACCATTCCTTCCAGCATCCAGCCTGGGAACTATCTCCTCCGCTCAGAGCTCATCTCCCTACAGAATGCCATGTCGCAAGGCGGCGCAGAGTTCTACCCAGGCTGTATCCAACTCAGCATCGGAGGCTCAGGCACTGGTGCGGCAACGAGCAGCGAAGAATGCACTTTTCCTGGCTGTTATTCGGACACTGACCCAGGGATCCTCGACCCTACCGTGAGTCTCCCGTTCTGCTTCTGTGAACGAAACCTGAAAGCTCGTGATAGGTTTACGACCCACCTGTGAACTATGTCTTCCCTGGTCCCCCCGTGGCTGCCTTCGTTGGTAATGGTGGAAGCCAAGGTGGCACTCAACCCTCTGGTTCTACTGGTGGTTCTTCTGCCAAACCGACAGCAGCGTCCTCCTCGCCTACACCCTCGGCTTCAGGTGGTAAGTTTCACCTCTCTACTTGGTTTCGTTCTAGCTTTTCTTCTTTTTCCATGTTTTTCCTTACCACATGTGACAGTGCCCGCTAACACTTACTCTCACTCTTCTTCCCCAACTGTCGCCACCGCGCCGACCACCGCTCCTTCTGCAACTCCATCGACCAATTCGACTGGCAATACTCTAGGAGCAAGCTGCTACCTGTCGTCTCGTTCTACCGAAGAATTACTGGCTGAGCGTAGAAACTCGAAGAGGGAGATGCACAAGCGCCGTCTCGTTCGACGCGGCACCTGAGCATCCCAAATCCTTTTTCGTATGGTCGAAGCGATTCCTTACTTGTGGACAGTGGGTGTATGGTTGCCCGAGGTAGACGGACGTGTGTGGCAGCTCTCAAGTCCCGTGGATTGTTATGGCTCGATGCCATTACCGAGGTTGGTTGGTCGCTGCGTGCTCAAGTGGGGCTAGCACCCACAAGCTGGACTAGCACCGTCCCCAACGACGCGACCTCGTTTCGCGCAGGTCGCAAGGTGCGCCGCATGCCCTCTTGACACCTCCGCTTCCTCCCCTCCCCACACATGTGAATCGCTGCTGCAACATCTCGCGTCACAGTTCCTTTTACTTGGTCACTCGTTCGTCGTTGCAACTAACTTATGCGCTTTGTTTCCGCTCGCTTTTTGATCTCGCTCGTGTTGTATACCCACTCTTTTTGTAGATCTGTCGCTCGTGTCTTGTCCTCGTTGTTACTATGTACGTGCACGTAGAAATTGTATCTGTATTGATGTTGTGAACATCGTCATCTAATCGCAAGAGTGAGACTGTGAGTACATACTTCGAATTCACTGAGTTGGCAGTCATGTTACTTACCGAGTTCCTCGTGGTATCCTTTCCCACCCCCGCGATGAATCTTGGGGGTTATCTGATGGGCCGACCGGACGGGGTAAAAGCTTTCGTTGAGCCCTCGGCCCGACTGGCGCATGCCTCAGTGCTTCGTCTCGAAACGTCGTGAGGACGAAACCCAACGCGCACAGCGCCACGTTATCTTTGGATGCGTTTGCTAGGACCTATGCTCATCCTGGTTACGGATCCTTGACGCTGTGCAGCCCGTCTAGCGCATCCTCACGCTGTGCCGAGGTCCAATCCAATTTCTCCATCGTCGATAGCGTACAAGGCAACTCGAGTTCTTCCGGGGACCTCCTCGCAGAATGGCCTCTCGTGTTGTCGTCGCACGTCTGCGGCTCCATCTTTGAATCTACTTTACGTCCATCTACCCCGACGGATACGGCAAGGACACGACGCCATTCGAAACGAGGTACATACGACAGACGAGTTGGCGGAACTCGTGAGCGAAGACGGCAGCTTCGAAGCGGGCACGCACGTATGAGATCGAGCTGAGGTGTGGTTTGATCGAGTGACATGTTCCGCGCTAGGGTATGAAGGTGTATATTATCAATAAGTAAGTCATAGGGGGAACGTGGTGGACAGTGATGGAATTCATATCTGACCTTGGACTTGCGTTGGCGATAAATTTGGTCCGAGCACCGTATCGCGTCAACGTTGTGTAGCACACATAGCCTGGTGGCAACCTTTGTGCTAGGATCAAGTTGCTTCGTCGGCATACGCCGTGCCTACAGCCTTTGGATCCTTTGAGTTCCATTCTCTCCGATTATCTCCGTGCCGCATTCATCTGGTGCGCCGGAACCAAACTGTGCTCCTGATCTCAATGAAGGACGCCCGGCTTAATCACCTCTTGTCTAATAATATGCCTGATCCTGATTGGTAGCTCGAAGCTAGGTACAGTCATGCGCTTCCAAGACTGTTAATTGGTGGACGACAATACTAGCAATGAAACACTCATGGGAGAAGCATGCCTCGGAAGAAACGGCAATCGCTGGTCCAGGCAGATATCTTAAGCGTGGTAATGTGCTGGTCGTACTGCCGCGGCGGCGCACTCGCCGATCGGTGCCAATGCAGCAGTCGGCCCTTCACGGGCACCCCTGTGTGATGCGATTCACTAATGCGGTGCACGAGGCGGCCTCGAGGCTCGTCGTGTGACATATCAGGGGAGGACTCCCAACTTAACTTTGAAGGCGGGTTGCGGGAGTCTCGAAGCCTATTGGCTTTTGGAAGTTCTGGGGTTCCTTGTCTACCGGAACCAAAGAGAACTAAAACAAAAAAGCCATCAGCTGGCGGAAGGTGGAGAGCTGAGAACAAAGGATTTTTATCTTATCTGGTCCACCCTCGATCGCCTCCGCGGGTGGTAACAGGCACGTGAAGCTCTGGACAACACGTTGCCGGCCTGTTCCTAGACTTTTTGTTCCACTGAAACACCCGCCACCGCGATGGAACGCGGCATTATGCAGCCACACATTCCACATCCCGCAAGGCACGCTCGTGATCTGAACGACACCCACGCACTTGGGGGTCCAAAAAAAAAGGAGGATGGCATTGTAACCTCGTGAGGAAGTTTAATACCCCGCCTTGTCACCGTCAGACAACTTCGCATCACCGACCCTTCCACCCTCGCATTGTGCGCTGTGCAAGATTTACTCTGTATGTGCATCCCCTTGTTCCTTTGAGCTTTTTTTAAAGTCCTCATTGTTCTTGCCGGTCCTTTTCTCTTCTTGCGCCTCCTCTGCGTCAACTGATTTTTTCTTTCTTCCTCCCGCCTCGTCTTGCATCCCATGCATTTACGGTCTTCATACTGTCTCACCACCTTAGCCCTGCTGCCGTTTGTTGCATATGTGCCGCAGGTTCGCGCACATGGTTATGTCGCACAGGTAACCATCGATGGCAAGGTCTACGCCGGAAATGTACCCAACGCCCAACCAACGCCGTCCATCATTCGCCAAATAAATGACATCTCGCCCGTCAAGGGTGCTTCCAATCCGTACTTGAACTGCGGTCAGGACGCGCAGTTGGCCGCTCTCGTTGCGAATGCCAACCCCGGAAGTCGATTGCAGTTTTTGTGGTTGGATGGCGACGGTACCAAGGTAAATTGAAATTTTTATCACCGTCTTTCATATCTTGTCTCGGAGAGTGAGCATGGATCTGAATGTCGCGCGCAGTGGCCCCACAATACTGGTCCTATCATGACGTACATGGCGTCGTGCGGGGACACTACATGCGATCAGTACAACTCTACCGATGCCGAGTGGTTCAAGATCGAAGAGACCGGCCTTGAACCAGGTAACGTCACCTGGTACCAGCAGAACATCAGTACGTCCGTTTTGGAATACGTTCCTATCACTGCAACGTTGACATGTCCGCGACTAGTGAACGGCAGCCCGGCAAATGTCACCCTACCGTCCACGCTGAAAAGCGGACAGTATCTCATCCGCCATGAGATCATCGCTCTCCATCTCGCTACCACAGTCGGTGGTGCCGAGTTCTATCCGTCTTGCACGCAGGTAACGTCGCATGTCCGCACCACCCCAGAGCAGGTCATTCAAGACGAGCGTCCTTTATCCAGGTCAATGTCGGAGGCTCACAAGTCGGGGTGGCCTCAGCCAGTGAGGAGGTGACGTTCCCCGGAGGTTACTCGGACACCGACCCTGGGATCTACGACCCCTCCGTCTTCAGTACGCCCATTCAATACATCTTTCCTGGCCCTCCCGTCGCCGCGTTTGTCTCGGGAACGTCCACGTCCGGTTCGTCCTCGAGCACGAAGTCTGCAGACGGCAGCACCCCAACCTCGGGCGCGCCATCTGCCTCGCCGACACCCACATCCACAGGCGGTGGCGGTGCAAAGTGTAAGCTCAACCAGCAGACGTTGGCAGTACACAAACGGAGTATATCGCGCGTGATGGGTGCATGGATTAGGTCGATTGGTTCTTGAACGTGGATTCCAGAAGGTAACTATTTATAACTCTGATACGTATAACCGCGCGGCGACGGTGCAGAGGCGTCGTCTGCGTCTGTGTCATTTCCGGAGGTGTAAGATTGGGAGGCGACGATGAGTGGCTTGGGAAAGGCTAAGATTATAGGCAGTCGGGTTTCAATGTACACATTAGGATCATACATTTGCGAAATTGTAGAGTGCGTTTTGCTTTATTTCCGCGGGCGAACGCCCACGACGAGCGCGAGCGCAACGTGGACGATCGAAACCAATCATTGCCCTCCATGTATCAATGATGTGTATGGCATCGCAGGCCCATTTACACCTTCCATGATGCCTCATGCAGCTTTTTTGTCAAAAATAGCCAGAATCTTGTCGGGATCGTCTGAAGCATCGTGACCAGGGTCCTAATAGGCGGGAACCAGCTGCCCATTGGAATCCTTTACAATGTATGCCAAAGCTCACTAGATGTAAGGAGTTAATTTGAAGCGGTTCATGGACCTCATGTTCCCAGGTTGAGACCTGTTCGACGCAAGTTTACGATAAGTATTTCCCAGCATCGAAAAGCGAGAAGGGATCCTACCACGATCCTCTCACGAGCTGACGGCTTCACTCTCGGGTAAGGATGAAATCGTAACAGGTAAGATGAACGGTAAGCTGGAAGCCGCCCAGTGTCCATTTGAATGTCGATTGGGATAGCGAGAACGCTAGGTCAAGACACGGAACAAGTCAAGCCACCACAAACAAGGGAAAGGGAAAAAAAAAAAGTCAAGGCTCCATTTGCAGTTGAACTCAGACCCCGTGTCCCTGGCGGTCCAGGGTGCTATGACGGCAAGACCGCATAAGCTTGCGGAACTCGGTTTGTGACGGCCACTGCTTCGTTTGTGCTGCGTCATGTTGCTTCCGCAGGACGATGTCAACAAGCAGCCGTGCGACGTACCAGGGCTGCTTGTTGACAAATTTCTGGCGAGACTCGACGAATCAAGGTGATTATTTGCTCCAAGTATCCTAAATTGACGAAGGTCTTGAGTCTGGCTAGACCGCTCGAAATTGGAACACCGCCGGGTAGAGAAAGAGACCATTGCGTGCTCTACGTTGTTCAAGAATGGTGACAAAGTGCACCAATCATCAAGCGTTCCAGCGACAGAAACGGTGCGCCTCAGACGTCTGCATAGATTTAGATACTAATCACTGTAAACCTGACGCAGCCTAAGGAGCGGGACGTACTACGCAGGTGAGAAGTTGTGACGTGACATTGTCACAAGACAGGAGACTTGTCACGTCACGGTTGAGGGACACAGGCAAGTTATCCAAGACCACGATGATCCAAGTGTGCAACTCAACGTGTGCCCCGTCAAGCTCTTCAAAAAAAGCAAGACGTTCGTGTGAGGTATGACTGCAAAACTGCAACCCCCCTTGGCCACCTCAAGCAATCGGGGAGATTTGACACCTCAGTGTGGACGTGCCGCCGACTGCGAACGATCCATCAACCAGTCAACAAGATGTCCCCCCCACCGAATGAATGTATTGGAGTGAATCAAGACACTCACGCAATAGTTTGACAATCCCCGGAGCCCCCTGGTATTGCAGTGACCTCCACATCCACACTCGAGTGGTGAATAAAACGCTGTGAAGCCGCAACTGGCGCAAGCATGGCACCAGCAAGTGTCGAAATGACAAGACGTGTGTATCGCTTGTTGCGATCAAGAGCATGGAACTTTTTATCGTCCGGATGCGTTGACAAGTTCCGCAAGATGACCCATCTTCGGTCTGTTGGTGCTGTGGATTTGATTTTTCTCCGTGCACAAGCAGTGGCTGGCGCAGTGCGCAAGGGCGGATGACTTGGTGCCGGTCAAGACGGTGAGCGTTCTCTGGACGAAAGAAGATCTGGCGTCGCCGTTCTTTGGGTGCAAATTGAAGAACCGTGCGATTGACGGCGAGGCTGTCGTCGGAACAAAGAAGGGGGAGGTGCGACTGGGCAAGCAAGCGCAACGGCTGCAAAGCACAACTCCGTTACTCCGCTCAACGGGCCCCCCTCCAAAATTCCGCATGCCACAACCTCTTGTTGGTTTTTTGGGCCTCAGCGCACTCCTTTGCCATTCCGCTTTTCCGAGTCCCCAGCGGGGGGACCGCTGCTTGCGATTGGCTTTCCTCCCAGTAAACACGTTGATCACCGACACAATGGCATTTTCGGCGGAAACTTCCCTCCAATTTTAACTGAGACCATATACCGGTTGTGCGAGACCACAAAATAGGTGAGCTCTTCACTTGATCCACGGCACTCCACCCAGAACATCAATTCGCGCCGTAAACTCAGCATACACTCTGTCCATGATGGGTCATCGCTAGACTCTTGAACTATTCACGCCGCCTCGTTCGAGGCCCAAGTTTCAAGCTTTAGAACGTATCGCGCTTGCACGCCTAGCCCAGGAAATAGTGCGAGTCGGACCGCCCCCGTGGTGGACATGTTTGGAGGATGTCGATCACAGACATTCACTTTGGAATG
>JBBPNN010000528.1:0-21308 GCA_038090935.1 Hortiboletus campestris | reverse complement strand
AGAAGGGATAGTCTCCTCGCGACTGCCATCCTCTTGTCGAATGCGCGAGATCTCCCTCTCAAGATATCCACATCGATGGATCGATCAACCTGTCCGTTATCTTGGAGCCTCCTCCGTAGTGTGGTTTGGATGTAGAAACAATTGACATCATCGTGGGGGAAAACATCAGATTCATGCATGCGGCTCTGGCCGCAAAAGACTCGGAAGGCTAACTTGACTCCATCCACCGGTCATAAAGTCGTCGTTTAGAGACACAAGTGCCGGTACGCACCCTGTACAATCCCCAATCAACTCGGCTCTCGGGCGCCACCGGATCCGGCTGATGTGCCTCGAAGCTTGGCGTCGGAGAATGACATCGCGCTTTTGCTTCCGGGCGTGCAAGTGCAATACTCGTATAGCCGCTCGTTTCCCACGTACGATTCAGACGCAGACATCCCACTGGCAGGCCTAGAGTCGATAGAACGATCATCAAGATGGGATGGACAATCTCGTCACCCACGTCCGCTATATGCCTGACGGTGGCGTTGGACGAATGATCCAACGATCGATGGGGAGGCGTCAAGGTTACCCGGTGTGTATGTCCAGTGTGCGTGTCTCCAGTTGCCACGCTTGACCGTAGGCGCTGTCCCATGATTGTCACCCTACTAGTACCCAGCCCACCTTTCGCCCATTTGGACTGTCGGGCGTGAGTACTTGTGAGACGTGTGACGCAAACAGGCACCAAGTGTCTGTCTCGGAACGTTGACGGGACTGTATGCGTGGCACACGCAAGCAGAATCGAAATCGAGAGATGGTACCCACTCACAAGTCGATGGATGCAGGTTCACAAGGGTGTGGTGCTGGGGTTTGCTTCCGGCCCCCTCCTCGAGGAGGGTGATCATGATGCAAGTACAAGTATACTCGTCCAAGTAGGGCTGATGGGCCACAAACTTGCAGCATCCATACACAGGGGTCATGCGTCGTGGTGGTCCGAGGCCAGGCTGGCGAAACGCTGACCCGAGTCATCCCTGAACATGCCTTCTTTGGGCATTGTCAATCAGCACGTAGGACGTCGCCTAGGTGAGGACGTGCAGGTGCAGTGTTTCCAGCGTACGTATCCGTTCGTAGCAGTCTCATCCGCCGGCGAGTGCCACCATGCCACAACGAAAGGGCCTCTCATCATGCGCAGACCCCGGACCTTCGCAACCACCTGGACATCCGCTGTAATAGCGTATCTGTAGATTGCAATGTCAACCGAGTATACGATGCATAGCTGGCATATACTTCCCGCGGACACGTATCCATCGATAGGGACACAGCACCTTATTTGTGCGTCAGATTCTTTCCTTCCAAGAGAGATGAGTGAGATGTGCACCAAGGGCACTTCCGAACTGGGACGTGTGGTCCGAGGATCCGATCTACAGGAGCAACCAATGTGTTCTGGCTAGCAAGACCAATGACCTGCGAAGGTGCTCACCAAAGATAGAAACATCCCTATCTCACTCCGCGGACCATGCTATTGATTGGCATTGGGCCGTGTGCAGCGATGCAGAAAACGTTTCTTTCTCGCCCCCCTGGGGCCTGGACATGGTTATCAGCATACGACTTGACGATTACCATCGACTTTATTCTCATCCGCATACAACGGAACACGTCTCGCGCCCTGAAGCCAAGCGCAAGTGTGGGGTATTATGAAGGAACCATCTTCTGTGTGATCCGATCGACAAGGACAATGACGACCGTGGAGTCGAGCACACAGACCAAGGGAATCTCCCCCTGACTCCACTGCCGGATGAGGAGGGGCTATCCATTCCTTTCTAATTCAGGGGTTATCGAGAAAAGGGATCGCCTGGATGATGCCTTATCTATCTCTAACAGCCGTTTACGCCCTCTAGCAGAAGAACTGTCAACTCTTTTAATGTATAAACGAGTTGAAACGAGTTGGTTCCTGTTGGTCCAGGGGGAAACAACGAGCGTGTTCCCACTCACAGGCGTGGTCTCTCCCCGTGACGTGTCACGCCGGCCAGGTGGGCTTCCACTGAAAACGCCCACTGTTGCTGTTATCCACGTTGAACAACCCCTAAGTGAAACGACGTCAACGACTCTGAGAAAGAATCAAGTCTCACCACCACGGGTTGAGATAACACACACGTTGTCCTGTTTCACGTAGGCCACGGTCCGGCGGCCTCGCTCAGAGCCCGCGGAGCGTAAACGTTTTGAGCTATCCCTCTCAAAGAGCTTATTACTTTTCCAGGACAGACAGACCGTCAAAAGATGTCAAGCTCACCGATATGTCCGAGTCGTGGCTCGCTTATTGACAGTAACCGGCTGGGACCGTTGTCTCAAATACAGGCGTGAGCAGAATGCGTACGGAGACACCCGCGACGGATGACCTGTGAACTTCATACTAGAGATGAGAACGATAACTCAACGTGAACTGGCTGTGCATACTCGGGTAAACGGAACCAGCGCAGTCTCAGTCAGACTGTGCAAGGCAGTTGTAGAGGAGCCAGTGCTAGTGTGTCGCTTCGACGTCGGTAGAACAAAGAGGGGTATCAACGTTTCAACTCCCCTGAACGAGGCTGCGCAAGAGAAGTTGGCAAAGGTCACCCAAGTCGGAAAGATCCAGAGCGCCCAGTGGGCGCAGCAATCATTCCAGGACCCATCGACTCCACATCACTCCCATCTTGTTCTACGAGTCCATAGCGAGGTTGACACAGCAATGCGCAGCGTTGGGTTTTAGACACTGCGACCCTGGAGGCCCCAGTACGTTCAATTTGAATTGACTTTTTGACTTGTTTGAGGCACTTCTGTCTCGATTCTCGAATGTTCGGGCGGAGCCAAGAACAATACACTGACTTTTTGCCTACGACATAAGACGTTAACTACGCGTATCGATATGCAAGACAGACAATGATGACCATAACGAGCAGTACTTGCTTAAGGTGGCTTGAGAGTAATTGAATAGCAACAACGATAAGGAACAATCAAGACTCATCAAGACGGTCCCTTTGATAATGACTTTATGATCCTGGAAAGAAACTGATATTTCTATGTGTGTCACGGCATGCCACGAAACAGTGCGGGGAACCGAATAGATGATGGATAAGATGTCATGAAATGTGTGGGAAAGAAAAAAAAAAGGTAAAGCGAACAGAAAGCATAACAAAGCATAGAAAAAAAAAAAGATGAACCTGGGGGGACCATGAGGGCGTACGGCGTTGACCGAGGATCGCACGGACGAAACGTAATGAGCGAGATATCTCGACGTGGCGACTAGGAGCTCTTGTCAACAGGGCGTTTCCGGTTAGTCTTGACTAAATTGACTCTGGGCCCATCTGGGTTGATCTCAGGGGTTGCGGAGGAGATTCGGGGTATCAGCGACCGGCGCTTTCGCATTCCCCGTCGAGACTCGAGGGGATATTCACATTTCAGATGCCGTCGGGCACATTGACTGGAAAAGTGACACATGTAAGCACATACTCGGCAAAAATGATTGTGTCACGGAGATCAGCGAGAGGATTAGGTGATTGAAGGGAGATAACTGGGGGGGTGCAGAAAATATAACGCAATTCATCGAATATGGTATCAGCGTGAAACATTGGACAAGTTGGTACACAACGGGTGAAGTGCTGCATAGGATTCAAATGGGGTGATACGAAAATAGTACTTACTTGCAAGTCTTGTCCTTGCTGCCTGGTTGCGGTGGGCCACATGCAATCTTTCGTCCTCGGCAGAATAAGCACGCAAGGGCAGGCTTCTTATCCAGGGACCGCTTTGTGTGGGGTGCCGGGGACGAGCGGAGAGGTGAACGTGGGGACGGAGACCGGGATTGGCGGCGATGCGAGCGAGTGACCGACGAGGAAGCATATTGTTGAGAGACCGAGTGTGAAAAAGCTGTCGAAACTGGCGAAGTGAGCTCGCTGAGCATGTACGATTGACTGGGAACAGGAAGACGGGGTACACGGGCCGAAGTGTCTTCCCAATGATCCCCACCAGTGTTCATCCGGAATGAGGCGTCGTGAACGAACGATGGTGAACCCAGGTTCATACCGTCCTGCGTGCCTTGTTGTGGCGGGTGCGGGTGAAAAAAAGGCGGGGACGCCGAACTGGCAGGAGGGGGATAGGGCAAGGAATCCATCGGTGGTTCGTCATATATGGTAGCCGTAGGTTTCTCGTCCACATATTGCATAGACGTCTCCGAAGGCGACGCAACACTCGATAAGCAATCATCGTCATGGTCAGGCAGAGTATACAGGTGACAGGAGATAGATGGCAATGCCGGGTTAGGGTACGTCGTTAGGCTCTGGACGAGATGAGATAGTGCGGAATACTCAGTATGATGTGGCGCACCTCGATGGGTTCCTGTTTGACGAGCTGCCAACCATGGCTGGGTGTGGCCGGCTGGGGTGCGGAGTAGATACCCTGCCCGGCGGTCGAACCCTCGCCCAAGGGGTTTAGGAGGGTATAGGATTTCGAGGTGAGGACAGGAGGGTAGTCGAAATGGAGACCATTATTCTCGCACGAGAAGCCGGCAGTCGGGTACGTGCCGTTAACCACGAAGTTACCATCGACCTCGTCTGGCGATGGGATGAGGACTGGCTGTCCATATACCCGGTAGAACTGCAGATCGGACTCGTCCAGCGACGAGAAGTAAGAGCCAGACTGGAGCTCCTCGAAAGAGAAGGAACGCTGTACTCGGACCTGGGTGGCACGCGGGCCGCATGTTTGGGTGCGTGTTAGACAAAGGAGACCACGCGGCTCACCTGGACGTCGAACTTGGCCTCGTGTCCACCGTAGTGGGAGGGGGAGGGAGAATATGCTAGAGCGGGGGACTGTGTGGGGAAGAGGAGACGGTGGGAGCGCTGGGGATAGTCATAATGGGTAGAGGGGCAATCCATTGGAATAAGAGGAGGGCTGACGGCAGGGGGGGATATTAGTCGGAGTGAGAGCGAGGGACTTTATAACATTGTCTGACCTGGTAAAAACGGCAAGGGTTCGCAGGCCGGTTACTCGAAGGTCTGGAGACGAGCTGAGTATGGAACCCACGCCTTTGGCAGGCTCGATGGGTCAGAAGACAGGTCCGGACAAGATCATGCACATTTACAGCAATCCCCATTCGTAACTTCTCGTAACTCGTTGCCGTAACGAGCACCCACCGCATCTCTCTCCGTTTTGGTCCAAAACCTCGGATTCGTGTTTTCATTCGCTGGGTGGGCCCTTGATCAATGAAATAATTCGTCGCTGGGACATGTCGAGGGCCAAGGGACGAAATTCGTCCACAGCGTCGTCCAGCCGGATCCTGCAACGTATAATGATGCGCCCCAAATTGTCTCCATGGAGTGTTTACTCGCATGGCACGCAACACAAATTGTGTCAGCACTCACCATATCCATACCGTCCAGAATGGCAACTGACGTGAACCGCTAAACCTTGACCTGAGCGCTTCGCGAACCAGGCTCGAGATCGCGAGATAACGATCTTGTTTGCCCCAGGGCCTGCGCAATTCCCAACATCCATTGTAGTCGCACGAGGCCGAGTTGCGACAATCCAAGACGCCGACATGTAGCATTATACTCTAGTATACTCGCTTCCTCCATCACGAAGACCATCACAGCTCGCCGTTCTTCTCTCTGCCAGAATGCGTCCCCCGCTTGCCAAGTCGGAACAACTTCCAGATGCGACCCGTCAGGGATAGAAAAGGGTCTACCTTCTCGTTACAGTGGGCATGTGTCTGCCTGCGGTCCGCCTAATACTGTAAATTGCGTCCGCTACGCTCTCGCACTACGAGAGAAGTCCCTTGATCAAGAGTCCCCTCTTTTTTTTTCTTTTTTTTTCTTGTGCGGGTGTGTGCCTTGCACACCCAAAAAAAACGGTCTCTACAATAGCTTGTTTTGGGGTGGCCTTCCAGACTCACCAGCATTCGATCTTGGGCAATGGTCGGCCATACATACTACGCGAGTAAATTACCCTCCGTAGCGACGGGCCGATGCAGTGCAAACACCCGACTCCAGACTTTCGTGCGCTGAGAACGCGGAGCACGTTCTGAGCTACAAACGGCATCCACCATGCATGCGCTGCGTCAAACATGCCCACGCGCTCGCCGAGGGCCCCACCTGGTTGATGGATTCACGCTCTGTATTCAGTTTTCTCTTTAACCCTGAGCACGTGCATCATCCACGCAGAGCCCACCTCCGAGTGATAAGCGTTGTTGATACGACCAGCCCGCAACTTGTGAGCATGCCCAGTCCGGAACATCAAACAAAAACTTTCCATTATCGAGCGGAAGCCCGCAGGGCTGATTGGGAACGCCACAGACTTGGCCACATACAACGCAAGAGTTATTTTATGTAACCCACTCTACAGCTCCGCGGGCCATACTGGTAGTGACGCCATACCCATGTACTTGTTCCATTACCTGTCATCCCAGTGGGGCTCTTCCTGCACCTTACGAGACCGCATCCAGGGCCTCTGGCATCTCAAACCCCGTCGTCCGTGCTACCTCGCCATACGTGAGCAGGCCAACATATGGCATGACGTTGTACTTGAGAGAGAATACGGCAGGGGACACGTTCCTGGACACCAATGTTATCAGTCAGCAAGTTGTCGCGTTCTGTTCGCGATAAGGACGTGTGCAGTCACGGAGCAACACGCGGTAGCATCCCCCTTTGCGTAGATCCACGTCGTAAGGGACGCCACGGTGAGAACTTACTTGAATGACTGAGATAGTTCCCGGAATTTGTACTTGTTCCTGGAGGCCTGGACAATATTTGCATCTTCCTTTCGGCGCACGATGCGATCCCAAAGGACCACCGAATTATTTACCTAGAAAGAAGACATGTGATTAAGCATCGGAACTTAGGCACCACAGCCAAAGGGCTAAGCTGGAACGAGCGGAGGCATTTGTATCCAGCCGCATCATCAATGATTACTCACTCCTTGAGCATTCATGTACTCAGCCTCAAGGTACACAAACAATTGCTTTGTGTTCCAGTTGAAAAGGGGCCGAAGGTCTGTGGTCACATCCATAGATACAGCAA
The DNA here is from genome assembly GCA_038090935.1 of Hortiboletus campestris. Lineage (NCBI taxonomy): Eukaryota > Fungi > Basidiomycota > Agaricomycetes > Boletales > Boletaceae > Hortiboletus > Hortiboletus campestris. The sequence continues at coordinate 14,289 of JBBPNN010000528.1, read as the reverse complement.
ATATAGCACCGGGCGCGGTAATTGGGAATCGAGTGGAGCGCGCAGTTTGCGAAGCCGGTCGAAATGAAAGCACAACCGTGAACACGCGGCCACTGGTTGTAGCGATAGAAGCAAGGCGCTCACCAGCTGTGATGTTGAACTTTACAAATCCGATTTCCTCTTGTTTGAAAGGATAACGCTTTGCTTTGGCATTGTATCTAAGTAACGAGGGAAGAATGATGAGGTTCTGCTTCTCAGGACGTCTCATGAGAGCGCGCAATCCGTGTATCAGGTTAAAGGGTACGCGTACTGACACTTTCAGAGATGCCACGTCAACTCCTGCTGTCGGATGGGCGGTGAAAATGAAGGAGGACAATGCAATGGATGCGAGCAAGACCATCATGCACGTAGACCACAGGCTCGATATTCCATTGACGCGAGCATAAATGCTGTGCATGGTAGGAGCACGCTGGTGACAATGAAGAGTCGTAGTAGTGAGTGACTCTTTGAGTGACGGTGGACGACTTTGACCTGGCTCAGAGTGGCCACGATAGCTCGCACGTGCAAGTCTACCACAATGACCATTTTTGGACTGAGGCTATGCAAATATGGGATGTCTGCATCTAACCTTTTTCTGATTTCATTGAATAACCTGGTCCAGGTCCAGGTTGACGAACTCAGTTTCAGAGACGCGCCAACCTTATACTCGACCCTTCATGTCAGCGGATCAACCGTATGAAATTGGGGTAATTGTCATCATTTCCTGAACAACGCTGATGCGCGCTCAAATCGCATCCATCATCACCCCCACCGTCCTGTCAATGGCTTGGCCTTGGCGTGCCTAGTGCTTCGGAAATTGTTACCATACACAAACAGCGTTTCGCGACTTGTCGTTGTCGTCGTCTCGAACTGCCATCATATCATAGACTCATCATCTATTTATGAGCTTCTCCCCAGCCACTGTGATCAAAATTTTCCGCCCACCAGTCACTTCAGGAGAGCTACCTCCACTTGGTAACGAACAAATACCTTTATCCGGCTGGTGCACGACCGGTAGCTTTTCATTAAGGATGCTTATCTGATGGCAAAGTTATTTCTGCGTGTTTCTGACCAACGTTTTCATATCGCCCGACGGTTCGCTATACGTGGCCAAAGAACTGAATATGGACACGTACCGCATGGAAGCCAGCCAGCCAGTTCCTCGAGAAGCGACATGTTCGGATGTTTGATCACTCATCTTTTGTTCACATCACTCTCCATTATTCGTTCTTGTCACAATGTTCGTCATCAATATGAGGTCGTCGTTGCCAACCCTTTCCATTCCAATCCACAGCAGGACTCCTCTCGTATTCCTCTCCAGTGTGATGGGCGTTATCATCGATGAAATTCTCCGCAGTCCAAACCTAACCTAACCTGATATGGCATGGAATCACTAGTAGCCCCTTTACACTGTTTCTTGATCTCTCCCTCATGAACAGGCACCCCTCTTCGTTCGCACAACCCGAAAGCTCCATTCCTGGGAGATCCTAACCTCACGCTACCCAACCCCGAATTTGATTATCCGGATGCTTGCGTGCAGCATGGAGGACATGTACAGTATCTTCAATATATGACCGTGAGCCTCTGTCAATGTCGCTCTCCCTCCATTATCATTTTCTGCTCTTGGACGCGACACGATCATATTCATATCCTCTCGCTGATTGTGGCCATGACGAGAAGCGTTTGATATAGCATTCAACTTGGGGGTCTTGTTTGGTTAGCGCAAACTCAGATCAAGCTTGGATTGGAGCGATCTGGGAACGCTGGTCATGGCCGTGGTGTATGATTGACGGTGATTATCTCCTGCATGGACATGGTCGTCAGTTCGACCACCGTCTATGGTTGGGGTTCTCGTTATTGTTGTTCTAGCCCGTCTTGGGGTGGCTGCGCAACTGTCGTCTACTATCCTCGTGAAGGTAACATGTTTTTCAAACCTAACCGACACTCTGGTACGCAGAAGGCTCCGTGATGCGTCCCTCGCTCGTGTCAACGTGTTGGCGAGAGAAAAAAAAAAAAAAAAAAGAGGGATCATGTGCCCAAACGCAAATCGCAACGCTGCAAGCGACAACTCAGAGTGCAATATACCTCAGAACAGATCAAGAAGAGTCGTCCCGTCATGTATCACAAAGTAGGCGGCCCACCCTGAACCTTTGACTACGCCTGTATCCGGCAAGGCGGTGACATGGCGCTCCCTAATCCATTGACGCCGCCCTGGGACGCGCCTCGCCTGGAACCCAAACGATGTCATCTTCCTCACCCTCTCCTTCACCCGCTTCACTCCCACCAGGTGTCCCTTCTTCCTCGCTAACCAACGCACAAGCCCATCCACCCTCGATCTCCCGCTCTAGTGTCGCAATCTTGGCGCCTCTCGATCTCAGGAACGAGATGACCTCGTGAGCATGCCTGTAACCCTGCACCTCAACCTCCACAGGACCCTGACCTTGCGCTTCCATGTCTACTTTCACCTCATCAACCCACCCAAACCGCCTCGCCAGATGCGCAGACGCCACAACTTGCTTTTTTTCACCTGCATCTTCCAGTGCAGCGAAGAAGCTCGCGAGGGCGCGCACAGCCTCGCCACGCGCACGCAACACATGGCGCATGATCCGGCGGGCTGCAGGGCATTTCCGTTTGAGCACCACAGGTGGTTCGGCCGTCTGTGCAGGGAGGTCCGGAGTAGATGATCGTTTGCTCTGGTCCACCCAAGGGCTCTCGGGTGGAACTAGAGGCGTGGTGTATTGGGAAAGCGCGGTGAGGGAGAGGTCCCAACGTTTGGGGGCCCACACGCCTACGAGGACACGCCACGCTGCGATGACGCGTTTGAAACTAGTAGACAGGGTTCGTGTGCGTCAGTGGCTGAAGCTGCCCTGGACGAAGAAGAGAAGTATGAAAGAGGACCCACTGGAGATAGTTATCTGTCGCCACATGTCAATAACATGATCAACGTCATATACGACGCTGACGAGTCAGCATGATTGACCCACCATTAACCAGCCTCGTGTGATAGTACGCAAATGCCCATACAGTCAGTCCCGCCACTAGCGCACCAAGGCTTGTAAAGCTCAGTACAGCCCACAGCACCCAGAATGCTGCGGGATAGATCAGCATTAGTAACAACAGACCGATGACAACCTTGTTTTGTGCCTGAGTCTCCTCCTCGTGCTCAGAAAGGCCAGCTGCAAGTCGGCTCATAACGTACACGGGTAGATGGAGGATGAGCGGTAAGAGAAAGAAGGGGAGGCGAAAGAGGGCCGCCAGCGTATCGCGAACGAGAACGGAGAGCGTCAGAAGTCGCGAAGGGAGCGGCGTCGGGTGAGTTGGAGACAAGGTTTCTGGGAGAGGAAGAGAAGACAGGACTGAGTTGGTAAGGTGTGTAGACTGAAGGAGCGAATAATATTCTAGAAGGTGGCGGCGTACGGAGCAGAAGTTCGGCGTTGCGTCCTTGCTCGAGAAAAGGTCAACAAGACTAAGCATGAACGTCAGTAGATCGTGTGAGTCGAGAGGCGGAGATCGGGGGTAACTCACGTCTGAGATACAGTCACGAATTCTTTCAAATCGATTGAGCGTTCGTCCTCCCAAAGTAGATCTCGAGCCATTCGAGCGGCGTAAAGCGTGTTCCTACATACAACGCCGTCGACTTCCCGATTACCAGTAACGTAGGGCGGGGCTTACCAGTCTGGAGCATTGATGGTTGTTTCCACGAGCTGCTGTTCGATTGCACGTGTAAGGCGCTTGACGGCGGCGCGAGCGGCACCTTCGGCATCAGAAACGAACTGTTCTTTGTACTGTTCCATAGAGATCGGCGGACCAAATCTGCAACACTTTGTTAGAAGAGATGATCTGTCGTCCTGATATCTTCTCACTCCATGATCACCTACAACAATTGGAGACTGTTAGCAACTGACGGCGCAATTTCCCGACCCAGAGCGTAGGGCTCAGCATACTTACATCGCTACGATACTTGGACTTATTTGTATATACAATTGCCGCGGGAACGATCTTAGCTTCGGGGCCTTTGATTCCGTGGTCTGCGGCCCATTTCGTGTATTCTAGGGCGGCCCAGGCTGCACCGTCTTTGACTTGCATAATTCGAGGTTCCGTGTAGGAAGTCCCCTCGGGGAAAAGAGCGACAGCACCACCCCGAGCGAGTGCCTCGAATGTTCCGCGGAACAGCACCTGTCGGTCCTTGGACTTACGGTCCACAGGGATGTTTCCAGAAGAATAGAGAAGCCAAGCCAAATACTTGTTGGTGAACAATGATGCTACCAGATTTGAGAGTAAGCATCACTGGATCGAGCAACCAAGCTGAGGTCACTTCCGCACCTTTCGACCAATAGTTCAAGATTCTCCGGTGAGGAAATGAAGTCGCTGTGGGCATTCAAATCGGTTCGTCGTGTGATCAACAGTAGCACGTAAAACGGACTGACACAGAATGGAAGGGTCGAGAATCATGTTATGATGGGTCGCAGTACTGCAAAAAAGGCGCGTTAACATTAGATTATACGGGACCCCTGACTCATGCGGAACTCGTGGAGGTATACCCAGAGTGTCCGTTGAGCACCCCCAAGGGGCCTCGGTGAAGTTTGTCCCTCGAGTTGTGAAACTTACACAATGATCGGTCCCTCCACAGGAACATTGTCTGCCCCTACGACACGCACTTCCGTGAAGAAAGACCATACTGCCCACGCTGCCAACCGTCTGAGGACCTTGTGGAGCGTCTGTGGGTCTGATTCAGGCATGATGGACACCTTAGAGTCGTTTGAATGAGATTCGTGAAGGAAAGTAGAGAATAATAATTACAGCAACCTGAAGAAAAACGGGACGAGCGGTGCAAGGCCAAGAATGAAATTATGACGGCTCAAGCAAGGCCCACCGGGAAGGAACAACTCGGCCAAAGAATTTCGTGGCTGAAACAACCCATTTCAAGCAAATCTCTTTCGAGTGACCCTTATGTGATTTCTTTGGCTTACTCGCTACTAGTGCCACCACCACCGATATCTCAATTCATACACGGGGATACTTCTCGAGCCTCTATCTATTGTTGGACACTTGCTGGCTCAGCATTCGTCCGCAGAAACCCCGTGGTTACGAAGGATGCCGGAAAGTCCCAAATATGAATGGCAGTTGAGGCGCGACACCTGTTGTATGCATGAAACTTTGCGCCTTTGGTGTATCAGGACTAGTCATTGATTTAATCAGGCTCGAAGACGCAAAGCCTTCATGGGCATCTGTTAACACTTGACAGATTTTTACTTCGGAGAAGACGCTGCTGCTTGACTGCTATCCAAGGCGCACAGAACTTGCTAGTTTCATTATCGCTCACGCACTTGGCAAACTGCCTTGAAAAGTACGAAGTCACTTGTTCCCTTTGGGTAACGAAAACGAAATTACGTCGTGACTGGCTTGACGACACAAAAATAGTTTCATCGTTATTCCAGAAAATTTCATTGTTGCCAAGGACTTTTCGGTGAAGCTACTTTGGCCAAGTTGATCATGACGTTGGTATGTCCACCACCTCCGTCCTTCAATAGGAATCCGACCATCACTTCTTGTATGTCTGTCGAGCACACCTGTGTAATCTGTATGGTCCTTGCACCCTAACTTACCAGCGGGTTCTCATGTAGACAGGACAGTTCTCGGTGCCGGTAATTGATAGCGCCAACTCAATCAACGTTCTGGTTAATCTCAAGGACGTCTCAACTTCGCTGAAACTGTTCTGTGGGGCTCTCACTTACGGATGAATGAGGTGATCTAGCAAAAAGCTTTACCATACGTGGATCATCCGTTCAGGATGCGACCTGTAGTCTGCAAACAATGCATGTGCTTGAACGACATGATCTTAGTGTATACACCTCCGGGAAATACTCTGGAAGCCACAATTCATCCTTTCAGAAGACTGTTCTGTTGGTACTAGGTAAGCTTTCTGGTGAATGATGTTCTTTCGTCTTCTCAGCTTTGCCTAGATTAACGTCTTCCTCGTGTCTACGTCCGCACTAACTGTGTGCTAATCATGTTTTGCCGTAGATATGGAATTGGCGGGCGCGTGGTGTTTCGACGCTCCGAGCGCACTGTTTTTCCATCTCACATGTTGATTTATATTGATGCCTCCTGGTAGTCATGCCCCCTGGATGCAACGTACGCATTCATTTTATGTTCCCGCCCGATCACCAAGGATGAAGTGAAACGATGATACTACCCTGTTTGAATCACAGCCTCATCAACGTGTTACGTTGAACTTCTGATTGTATATCCCTTCACCCTGAGAGGCCATGATACATTGTATTGTTCATGACCCGAAGGCTTCTCCCGCCTTCTCCGGCCGTTTCACGACGTCATCGATCATGTCTGAATCGTTCCAAAGTTAGGACACTGGAAACTAAGCGGAATCAAACATGCCTTCAAGTGCCAGCGCTCGACATTAAAATATCGGGCACTTGATTTTCCGAGGACTTCAATGTTTATCATGAACCCATAACACGGCGCCTGAAATTCGTTGACGTTGATTTGATACTCGATGGTAGGTTATCAAATACGACGCGCCGGCGCTCTGTGCCCCAGTCGACCAAGGCATTTTCCTCGGGACTTGTATTGCTGTTTTAGTGAGTGTAGACGTGGTGCGTGCACGAGGTCCAAATCGCATCCAGCGTTATCGCAGGATTGATCATTGTATATCCTGCCAAACAGCATCGACGATGATCGATGGTCAACTTGGAGATCCAATTCGTCGTCTCGTGAGGGTACGATGAGATTCGGCGTCTGTCTGTATTGCGTGCATTCTGTATCCCATTTCGTTGTCTGTGTGTATGAACTCTGTCGTCTTCAACGTCAAGCATGCTGTCGTTTTCTTTTCGTCGCGCATTTTGGCCCCTTGAATCAGTTCCATAAATAGGACTAACTGACCTGCGAATTAGTTCGAGACGTCATGCATTCATGGCACATTCCTGCTGCCTCTCTGATCACTGGAACCCAAGCTACGCTCCAGGATCATGACCACAATCTGGGCTACATGAAACTGGCCTCCTTGGGAGAAGGATCCATCTGGAGAAGGGATGCTAGGGATTCAATCGGAAGAACCTCGTATAGCTAATAATACATCACTCCATGCTAGGCATGCAACCGATCTTTGACCGAGATGCTGACCCAACTCAGTCTCTTGGCGCAATCGAATACAGGGAAGACACTTGGTACATGGTCCGACACGCTCCATTGCGCCGGTCGGGAGTATTCTTCTCCCAATAACACTGCTAAATGCACACGGTTGGATCCGAAGCGATGGCTATATACCAAAAGTTACTGTAAGCATAACATGAACACGGTGAATGCCGTCCGAGGTGATAATATCATAATGGAGCTCTTGTCAACTCATGTTGAGAAAACTCACGTTGTAGAAGGTAGACCCAGTGTGCGGGGTTTACGCCGGTGGATGCTATAAGCCAAGACTTCCCTGTTAGAGGAGGCTAGAAGGATGGGTCGTATGGACTTACGAATGTTGGCGCTACCATTCGGATCTTCGCCTCCCTCAAAGCGCTTCACGTTCTTTGGTGAACCTGACATTAATGGCTTAGTCTCTTTGTAGACAACAGTTAATGATTACGAGAAGACCTGGTTCAGCAAATTGCCAATATTCTGCTCCACTATAAACAGGTTGGTGAGATTAGGTACCAGAGCGGGATCGTCGCATACAAGTGTCGATAACCAAGTAGAGCTGGAATCATCGTCGGGACGCCGTCTGGTAAGTATCAGCATCAATAGACCGGATCGATGCCAATTAAGCTAAAGTGTGGAACTCACCGACCAAGTGTACACCTGTCCATCTCTGTCATTGCGAAGAGAGGCGATATCTAAGTGCAGGACTTACATCGATAAATGCCATCAGTACCGATGGCACGCTCTACCAGCTCTGCAAAGAGATAATTTCCAGTGCGAGGTTGACCTGACAAGGTATACTTTGAATTGTCGTTCAAGAGGGGACATTGCAAAGATATCGATATCTCACCAAAAGTATACAGGGCAACACACTTCTCAGAAAACGTATGGCTAAATGCAACCGAAGCTATGCTTGCAATAGACCCCTGTTAGGCAAAGACTCAAACGTGCTACTTAGGCTCATAGAAGCCACAAATGGGTTACCCCCAGCGAATGACCTAGTGTCAATTAATATCCAGTCCATCACAACGAGGACAATGCTGGTTGACTTTACCACATGTGACGATATTGTATGACGGATGCACTCGTAATTGGGGTTCGAGTGCGTCTAGAACCGACTGCGCGATGCTGTTGTACGCAAGGAGGAAGCCGACATGAACGCGCGGTTCGGCCGAGCGTGATACCGCAGACGGGTCTAATGGAGGGAGTCCGGGACCCTGCAAAGACACGAGTATGATCGAGGCGTCTGCGTTCGGAAGCACGAGTGAACGGCCATTGAGCTGCAAGCAGATACGGGGGGAGTACGTACCAAGAAGGATGCCAGTGAAGTCTGACGATCCCCTGAACGCGACGACGAATTCTCGCCGTTCGTCATCCCTGGCGATAAACCCTTTCGTTGAGGTGACAATGTCCTGGAACTGATAAGTGAGGTGTCAGTCCATTTCGTGCCCCTTCAAATTTAGCGTCCAAGTTTCGCACTAACCTGAAATATGAGGGCGTTTCCCATCGGACGAGGACACAAGACTTGGTAAGCACCGGATGCATACTTCGTGTATCGAACAAGATTATCGTAAGTTCGCTGGTCGACTCCGACAGAGGGGTCATCGGAGGGAGGGAAGCGTGGCCAGGGCCATCCTGTTGATTCGGTCGTTTCGGTGGTAGTTAGCGTCACTTTAACCTCGTTTATTTCGCTCATGAGTACCACGTATACGGGGTATCAAAAGAGCTCTGGGCCAGAGCGCGAGTGGGTGGAGGGAGTCGCGATCAAACTACTGTAAGTCACGGCTTTGACAGTGACGTTACTAATAATCAAATCCGGCCGTGCACCTAATAGAGTCAAGGAGAATGTCGTGATAGTCCCCTCCAGCTTCCCACATTGCAAACCCTCTGAGACCAGTCTCCTTGATGTACTTGCCCTTGGCAGCAAACGATTGGGCATTATCGAAAGAAACCATGACCTCGGACGTCTTGTTGTAAACATACGGCTGAAATAAGATAGTCAGATCAAAAGTGCGATAACATCCAAGTACGAGGTCACTCAACAGTTTGACTGCAATCGTCATAACGATAGTAGATACCTGGCGCTGGGTTCCCTCCCGGAGTCAGGAACCCACCAGCAACGAGGCTCCAGAAGTCGAAAGTACCACCGGGTCCTTCGTAAACACCGCATACATCAACACCAGCAGCATCATCCCATGCGTCGCCAAGCGGCTGATTCGAAGCGTTGAACTTCGGGTATGGAACAAGCTCGGTCATGCAGCCGTTGACGAGTGCATCGGAAGGCAGGACACTAAAGGAGTGACCATAAGAAGCGACACCGAGCACAATCCGGTCGACTGGCATTCCAGCGGCAGTCCATGCTTTGACAGCCGAAACCGCCGAACCGACCTGGTCAGAGGGAGGAGCACATGTGTCATTCAGAGGAGCGTTAGGGCCGACAGTCGATGACCATGGGCCCCAAATGTCGTAGTCCATGATGGCAATGTAGTCGAAGACCTCAGCAAAGCCGGACACGTTCGTGGAAGGATGGCCGGAGGCATCTTGGAACGGGGTGATCGCAGTTGCAGCGGAGAGCGTCAAGCCGGCCCCAACAGGGTCCGCACGGAGTTCTTGGAGGAAATAAAGGAAGTTCTGGGTATCATTAGCACTGATTGTGTTGCAACCTATGCCTTGCTGGTTTGGATATTCCCAACTGGCCGAGGCCCACTCAGCCTTCGTCAACTGTGAGAAGGTAAAGACGTACTCGAAATTGATGCCATCTAGGTCGTATTGTTCTGCGAAATCTGCAATAGTTTTCACGAAAGCAGTACGTTTTTCTGGAGTTGCTATGTTGGATGAAAACCAGAGGCCGCCAATCCAACCCCCGATTGCAATATGTGCCGCGACACCCTTAGTGCTACACGTAAGTAATCGCTCTGTTTCAGAACTCAAGGATACACCAACTCACATGTTTATGTGCTTGGCTGACAAACTCGGGGAGGAGTGGTGGATCTGATCCGTTCAAGGAGAGGCTATTTACGCTCGGGGTCGTGGCGCTGTTTAGAGATAGTCAAAATTTCCAAAGTCGGGACTGATAAAGTCATGCAGGCTTACGCAAAAGAGTAGAACATTGTGTTGTACTTGTCCCAACTGACGGCTGAGAGTGGGAACCCTTGAGTGGCATGCCAGCCTGCATACCACGCAGCCGCGACAGGCTCGTCGGGACGAGAGGTCAATGCAACGGAAGCCACCCCCCAGTGGAGGATAGTAGACAACACTGTCAAGGAAAGGATTGCAAAAGACATCAACGATCTGTTGAATTCTAATGACTAAGTGTGACCCTCTCGCCGCACTATTCGCATCTTGGAAGCCATAAGTATGCCGTTGCCGCGAATTGTCATGTGCCACCAGAAACTTTAGTTAGATTGGCTGGTTTACGTGGAACGACCACACGCGATATCTTGTATACGGGGACCAACAAGTTCAGGAAAAGCCTTCGGAGCTTGTCTTGCGTCCCGACGATTTCTTGTTGGCTGATATTTGAGAAACTTGATACGTCCTGCGCGATTCTGCGCAGAAGCGGTCCCCGTTCTACCAGGGTACGAGTCACAGGTACGAGTCGTAGGACGGTCAACCCATGCTGATAAGTTACGTGGTACCCGTATGACGGGTTTGGACAGATTGTGATGTCAGACTTACGATACGTACTAATTGAATCCTTCTGTATTTTAAGGCAAAATTAAGGCATAAATTTAGTAGTTTCTCTCATTGAAATATTATGTAATGCGCTTGTAATGGACGCATACAGTAGAAGTTCTCATAATGCGTTGCGTCGGGCGGGGCATTTTCTTGATGCATTATTAGAATGATGCACTGTAGGATACGTGTGACATTATGGTAACATGTGACAGTAATCAGTCACGTTGCTGCGCTGGCACCCCCAAACCACCTGTCCAAGCGCGGCTGGGTTAATCCAGCACTCTCTGCTTTCCGCAAGTCAACTCGAAGCTGCCGCAAACATCGAGATATGTGAGTCGCTTTCTCGAGTGTAGTGTGAGTGATGCAAGCTTTCTCCAGCTTGGCTGCCATCTCAATCATCTCTCGAAGACCCATTTCTTCGTCTTCAAGTCTGTTGTCATCCAAGTCCGTCTCGACATCAGATTCAACCTCGGCAACCTCCCCACGTTTGACAGCCTCTTCGTGGTTCACATGAGCAATGATTGCTTCATCGCCTCCCTCAAAACTGTAATCGGTTTCCCCAACTTCGTCTTCTTGAACGGGATTTAGCATTTCTTCCAACATAAGTGGTGTTCCAATGATGCGCTTGCGCCTTTGAAGTTCTTTGACAGCTCCGGTGAGGTCCTGTTCAGCTTCAGAGAGCTGTGATGGGGCTGCAGCGGATGGCCTTGCCTCTTGATGAACTTGATGGCCAGTGTGTGCGGGAGTCAGTTGGGCAAGACAGCAGCCGAAAATCTTCATAGTCATTACATCGAGCCCTGCAAAAGCTTTGGTAGTGTCCTTCTCAGCATCCATGACAACTTTGAGCACCGGATCCCAGTCTGTCGCAAGGTAACGGTCTTGGAACAGGTCACAGAGTTGATCCTCAGTGGCTGGGAGTGTGAGTTCGTCAGATGCCACGAAGGACTTGACAATCATCCAGGCCCTGGCGTCCATCATTGGAGGAGTTGATTGAGACTCGGACGCATCACTGTGGACCTGGACATCACAAGCATCCGAGTTCGTTGGAGTCGCAGTGTTGGCGCTGTTGGGTTGGATTTTGGTGTGATTCCAACAGTGTCAGATGGTTGCAGGTTGGACATTGGACCATGCTTCTATGACCAACCCCATGGCTTCAAGAAGATTAACCTTGTAGATCTCCCGCTCTCCCACATCGTCAAGTTCAATTGCTCGGAAGCAGAAGGCTTTTTGGTACAGTGCCTTCAATGTCCGGATGATGCCTGCATCCTCAGGCTGGACATACGATGTGAGATTCGGTGCGAAATACTGGAGATCAATATTTTTTGGTTCATAGTTAATGTAATGTCCTGAAAAATTGTCGATGAGCAGGCAAATATGCCTATTCTCTTGATGCATTTTGATGTCGAGTGATATGATCCATCTGTAAGGTTTAACATCAGTCATGGTCCCGATTGAGATCTTTCCAACGATAACTCCTACTCTTCAAAGAGGTCCTTCGTCATCCATGCTTTGGCATTGTTCCGGTAATACAATTTGTAAGAGTCTGGAGACTTGTTCTTGAAGCAACGGGGATTCTTGTATTTTCCAATAAAGAGAATTGGTAATTTCTCTGTACCGTCTGCATTACAAGCAAGTCCCAGCGTGATCCGAAATTTATCTCTTTTTTTTCCGCTCATTTGTTCTGTTGCAAGCCCACGGTCAGGCGGAGCACTGAAACACTTGGATAAGCAACCAGACAAATCACAGACGCAGTGCAACGTTATGCTTACAAGGCAAATAGACTTGTCTCATCAAAATTGAAACGGTTTCGTGGGTGATACTTTGCCAGGATTGTCTTGAGCCGTGTGCGTTCAGCTTCCACTGCAGCGATATCAACTGATGCAGCCTCGCCATGCCTTCGATACTCTTTGATACCATAGGCCTTTTTAAACTTTGGAAGCCACCCATCACCGTGCAACCGCTCCTCCTCTGGAACATCCAACCTGTCTTCAAATTTTGCCCGCTTGGCTATAAGCATGGGTGCATTGACAGTCTCTCGCTTTTCTTCCATATGCTTGACCCATAGGAATAGAGCATGCTCCACATCTGGCCGTGTAACAATGCGTTGTCGCTTTGTTGATAATGCATTTGGAAACTCGTGAATGTGTGCTTCAAGCTTCTCCTGTTCTTTGAGTCGCTGGCATAGTGTTGATTGGTTGAACACAAGGATGCCCTCAGGACAAGACTTGAAATGGTTGACAACTGCATCTTGAGACATTTTCGGGTGTGCATCGATGTAGGTGAAGACCATCATCCAATCATGCAAGGTGAGATTTTCCTTCCGACATGGCTGAAGAGATTGGGCTGAGCTCTTCGGAGCATCCCTGCTAGCAAGCATGCAGGGTTTGCGAGGCTCATACGGTGCATGCCTGGCCTGGGGCTTGCATTTCAGAAGCTCAACAGGCATGGGAATGATGGAAATAAAGTGCTCAGAAGACTTCAAATGAGCAATGCCCTGGTGAGCGTGTGATTTTTCAATTTGGGGAAGGCTTAGATAATCTCCCACCCACCAAAATGTACATTCTCATAATGCATATTCCCCCCAAAATTAGGATGCATTATTGGATATGCGAACAGGTGTGATTTTATAGTGTACCCGAGTTGGTTACAGTCCAAATGTGATGCAATATTAGATTCATGCATTGCGAGGTCATGCATTATGAGAACTTCTACTGTATAAGACATGGCCTTAAGCCTGTCTCAATAACGATTCTATCTATTGTTCCTCACTTCCTTCCCTCACTCAGAACTCCTCAGAACATTAACTGTTCCATTATTGTTTTGGTACTCTGAAGACTTTGTTACCAACCATTAACCTATCAGTGCATATCTCCCACTGATTCATTACCCTTCTTGCCCCTATGTAAGCAGGTTATCCCGATACACTGTTCTCTTTAATGCATGGATATAAACCCCGTGCATACCCCCCAATTGGAACCACCTTCCTCCCTGCCTTAGAAAAGCAGTTAGAAATTCTAGATGCCACACAAAAGGAGGCCACTGCTGCTCACACTAAAGCCACCCAAACTGTTAAAGAGCATATAGGAACAAAGTTCACCCCATGGAAAGTAGGAGATAAGGTCTGGCTCAATTCTTGAAATCTCTCCTTATGCCTATAAACTTTGCCTCCCTCCTACTTGGAAGAAGATCCATAATGTCTTCCACACTTCCCTGCTTTTGACCTTCACTGAAATGGATGAACATGGCCTGAATTTCATCAACCCTCCTTCTGACATCATCGAAGGAGAAGAAGAATACAAAATTGAAATCATCCATTCTCATTGAGGATCTCCTGGTCACTGACAATTTCTTGTCTCTTGGAAAGGATATTCTCACGCTGAGGACACTTGGGAACCTGAGTCTCATCTTTCACATGCAAAATACATGTTATGGGCCTACAAACCCTCA
>JBBPNN010000527.1:0-21339 GCA_038090935.1 Hortiboletus campestris | reverse complement strand
CCCATTTCGAGTTCGAAAGCAGAGTGGAATCCATGGAAGTCCCCTTTAAAGGGCAGCCCTTCCATGCGTATGTTGCCCAAGGCTGCGTGAGCCTTGCCCGTTCGATCTGAGGGGAAGAAGACCTGAGCAAAGTCATCTGAAAACTTCTCCATGGTCTTCTCTGTTGCTGATACGTCGGGGTTCAGCATTTTCTTCAACCAACCCTCAGAGAAGATAGCACTGCGTCCCTTACTCATCTTGTTGCAAAGAGTGAGTATCTTCATCTTGTCGGTGCTGAATCGTGGAGACATCTGGAAGAATGCCTCCATGGTGAGTGCCCATCTCTGAGCATCCTCGTCCCGGCCAGAGAAGTCGTCTGACAGACCAGCCTTAAGCTTGGTCCCATTGGCGCGATGTTCGTCAGCCATGTCGTCATCGTCAGAATGGTATTCAGAATCTGATGGAGGTTCGGAAGGGGGAGAATTCAGAGATGCAGGAATACGAAGGGGAGAATTTGATGGAGAGTGTTGGATAGAAGGAGAGCGGGAAGGAGGAAGAGCTGGAGCACGGGTTAATGGAGCGTAGGAGGGGGTTGGTGAAGCCGAGGGGCCAGGTATACGCCTGCCTGAACTTGTATGAGAAAGACACGGAGTCAGTTCTCTATGAACAGGTGAGAGTTTGGGTGGAGCAGGAGCAGATCTGGTTCAAGAGGTGTGCTCGGAGTCTTCTTCGTCTCTTTCTTGTCCACGGAGGAGATGTTCAAGGTTAATCCTGCGTGTGGTGTTGGGGATGGTCTCGTCCTACTACCAATCGGTAGGGACAGAAAAGCAGTTAGTTCTTTGTTACGCTAAGCGTAGAACCTAGCTTTATCCGGAGGAGTCACGTGACGAACGATGGGGAAAGTTGGAAGGGTTATTCTGCCCAAGGTCCTATGTTACCCTTGCGGTGCGGTGAAGTCGAAGAGTCTACTGCGCTTGGTAGGCAAAGAGACTATGAGAAGGATCTCGACAAGTAGACTTCGCAAGTCTACAAGCGGATTAGGCTAGATACTACACTTGTATTGCATAGAACTAACTGGGGAAAAGTACAAGTACACTGGGCGTTTATATACGTATGAGTGGACCCTGAATAAGGAGTCCTAAAGGGGAAACGGAACAGCGGAATGCCATTCTAGAAGGGGATACGTCCGTAAAGGAAACTGGATCAAGGGGAGGAACGGAAAGGAACGGAACGGAACAAAAGGAAGACATACTGTGGACTGTGCAAAGGATCAGGAGTCCCGGCTGGAAGAGAAGATCAGAAGGTGAACGGGACTCCATCTACGTGTCAAAAGAATCAGAAGGAAGATCGAAAAATCGGAGGAAATTGGAATCGGGGTCCTCAGGAAAAGCAGAAGAGACCCACGAGGCGAACTCGTGTTCCTCGGCCTTGGACATCCAGGGGATTTCTGTAACATTATTGGTCTATTGGGTCACTTAAAGTTCACTATATTTCTCTTGTAGAACTGTCATTCAAATAATATGATATTACAATATGATGAAAACATTCTGTAACTTGTCTGTCAAAGAGACTACATGTATGTAACCAACTACCATAACATATGAGTTACAGATAACTAACTATAATCTCCATACCAGTCCATGTTATTTCTACATATATGTAATAAATACAAGGAAACAATGAACATGCAGGTCCATCAAAGGCCAAAATGTATGTGATTTACAATTTGCATCATTTTGAAGAGAGAAATATTTAAAAAATTGTGCTATTGAATGGGCTGATTTTGGCCCTTGAGAAAAGGCCATTTGTGCTTATGTTGGCAGAAAAATAAGTGAAACATAGTGTTTTTCTGAAGATTATCAAAGCTATTATTAAACTAAAGTATAATTTCTACAAAACAAAATAGAAAATATTTATTATTATCATTAAATATTATTAAATAGTTCTTTTAATACTGGTTCTTAAAATGGATATAAATTATTCATTTTGGCCTTGGTGGAGTTGCATGATCATTGTTTCATTATATTTGTTGTATATATGTATATGATAAAATTTAATCAGTTATATATACTTTTATACACACCTCCACCATTGGGAAATCTCTGAAATATTTGCTTTGGGGTCATATTTTCCCTAAATGTATGATAATCAACCTTATCCTGCCTATGTTCAGCTTAAATTTATTGAAATGTTGACAATATTATGTGATTGCCTTTTTTGAATGATGACTCCTTAGAAAAACCAGCCTGACACCCCACAGCCACTGGCCTGATGGCTAAAAATCTAGGGGGGGGCTAGCAGTCAACTCAAATAGATAGCACTCACTTTGCAAAGTTTATACAAGGTTCAGCAATGCTTGCTGATGTCTGTTCAGGTACCACTTTGTTCACTGCTTTCACATTTTATATACACACTTCATCAATTCAGCCCATCCAGACAATCCTATTTCCTTTACTCTTTTTTGCAATGCCCTCTGGAATGTCTTGGTGATCAATGCAGGTGATGTTGGTGGAATGCATGCTAAAGCTATCTCATCATTTCATGATGGTTCAGTCAATGCTGCCCACAAACTTGATGATGTTGCCCAGCCTCTTTCTGATTGCCCAACCTGATCCAACTTTCATAGGCTAAAGAGGAGTGTTTGTTTGATGAATGTGTTAGTTTTATGAAACTCTGCCTACTGTCATCTTTACTGGCAAGAACAATAAGATTTAACAATATCCTAGACAATGGCTCTTGCCTCCACAGATGACAGACTATAAGCTAGGAAATATGTATATTAATTCAGCCTAGACAAATGATACTGGATTTAGCAGCACTAAGTCTGTTCAAAAGTTAGTCTGGTTAGCAACATGGGCCATTCATTGATTATTAATGAGGTTGAAGGGATCAAAAAAGTGAAAAAAATGAACAAACTTCAATTGTTGCTCAAAATTAGATATTAGCAGGAATCTAAATACATATCAATACTCAATATGTGGGGCTGCATGGAATGAGCAACATGACCATGTCAACATTATGGTGGTGATGGTATTGTCAAGGGTACCACATCATCTGTATCTACATTGTGGTGGTGGTGGCCTAGGGAGTACTTTTTTGTCATGTCATGATGGTCGCAACTCATGACAAGGCTGTGGATCAATACATAAATGTGATTGTGGGTGGAAAAAGGTGGCAAGTGTATGTCATGTGTGGGCCTGTGGTAGCATTGTTGTGTGAATATGTGGTGTGTGAGACAAGATGAGGAACATGCAGGACAAAATTGTATGATTTCAATGAGCAGTTATTCATGTAGCTACATACTAACTATAATGAGACATTGGTTAAAGTAGTTGATTTGAACCATTTATACAAACCATTTGTTATCAAGACATCTGAAAATATAGATCTATGTGACAAAATAATAGGTCAATATTTATAAAATGAAGAACAGGAAAGAACTTTTTGTGTTGTTTCAAATCATGCATTATCTGAATCATATGATCAGCTCAAGATGTACTTGGGAGGAAGAGATGGTACAAGTAAACATGAAACATGCATTGACCAACTTCTTCACCAAAACAAGAAGGATGTCTGAATTCTTAGTTCTTGCACCAACAGGCACTTCAGCTGCAAATGTGAATGGACAAACATATCATTCTGCTCTTGAAATAAATGACAAGAATACCATAAGTAGCATGTCAGTCTCCTTGATAAAGGAGAGACTCTTGGATGTTAGATATATTTTTGTTAATGAAGTTTCAATGAAGTCTTGTCATAACATTATAAAATTTCTGCTTAATTAGCAAAGGCATATAATAAATGTGAACTTCCTTTTGGTGGAGTCAACATTATATTTGCAGAAGACTTTGCACAACTTCCACCTATGCTTGATGGGTGAATCTTGTACACTATACAGTAGATCTGAACATATTCTAGTTTAATCCAACATGATCAGAAGTTTGCCATAGGTAAGACATTATGGTGTCAAATGACAACTGTTATTATTTTGTATAAGAACATGTGACAGACAGCATAGACAATTGAAGATAACAACTACCATATTGCACTTAACAACATGTGTCACAAAAGTTGTACAACAGTTGATATAGACTGTATATATATGTGCTAGAATTGTAAATTCATGGATAATCAGCCCTCTCTAAAATCAAAGGAATTTAGAAATGTTTCTATTATAACAGCTTGAAACAGTCAAAAGGATAGAATAAATAAGCTAGATTATAATTGATTTGCTAAAGATACAAAGCAGAAACATGTTTCTTTCTTTTCTGATGCTCTATATCTTGCTGATTCTGAAACATCCAGAAGTGCAAAGAAGAACTCTGTTGATGAAAGAAGCTTGATTCAATCATCTTTAGAAAAACAAAGTATTTTGTGGAACTCTTTACCACATATATCAGATCATTTTGCAGGCTGTTAACATTGTGCTTGGATATGCCTGTTATAATTCATGATAATAATGCAACAGAATTGTGTATTACAAATGGCCAGGTGGCCACTGTAGCTGGATGGACCTCAAAGACAGGAACTCACAATCAATTAATCTTAGATACACTATTTGTTGAATTGGTAAGACCTCCAAGAAATGTTGAGATTGAGGGTCCTCCTTTGAATACAGTACCTATATGTTATACAGTAAAAGACATAGTGTGTACCCCATCTAGTGACCAGTTAATTCGTAGTAGATGCAAGCAAGTTCATGTCTTACCAAATTGTGCTATGACTGACTATGCATCACAAGGAAAAACCAGGCAATTTAATGTGGTGGATTTACAACATTGCCAAACTCACCAGTCTTATTATACAGCACTATCTAGAAGTGCAACTGCTAAAAGTACTGCAATTCTTCAAGGATTTGATGCTAGCAAAATTATGGGTGGCATATCAGAATGGTTACATCAAGAATTTAGAGGACTGGAGTTCCTACATAAATGACATTACTCATATTCAATACAACAGTTTGTTGCCATCAAGTGTTATAGGCCATAGACACAACACACTTATTACAAAGTTTAGAGAATGGAAAGGTCAAGCTTATATTCCTAGGGAAATTCATCCATCACTTAAATGGTCATTATCAAATCCTCTGCAGATAGATGACTACACTGTTGAATGAAAACTGGTGGATAGATCCAAATGTTCAGTTGATGCTCAAGGATTGACAACCAATCATGTGATTGCTAATGGAAGCAAACTCATTGGACATAAAGAAAACATTTCAATACTAATGCCTAATGTGATCTTCCTCAACAAATCATACTCTCATGGGATATATTGAATTGGAGCTGTGCATATATGACTTAGTGTTTACAATGCTATATGGAATCTGGAATGGAAAACCCTAGTTATCAAAATAGAAAATTTAAATTACAAGTATTTATATGCAGGAACTTGTAAAATAAAAGGTTTTCAACAAATTAAGGTCAGCAAAAATACATTTTATGATGTGCACCAAAAAGTAAGGGAACTCATTTACAATGCCAGACCTGTAGCTTTTTATATGGATGGTCCATCTGCTAGTGTAAATAATCTTATACATCTTCTAATGGAAAATAGATTTCCTTTTGAATGGACAGCTTGTTTGTTATGCCACAAAAGGCAAGGGTATAATGCTAACCATTCTATTTATTTTGATATTATTTCAGGTACAGGACATTCAACATCAGAATGGATAAAATATCAGTTTATTGCTGATGATATTTCTTTTTGTTCCATTTGTGATTGCTCTGTTAGTAATTGTATGTGTTTTCCTCAAATTCCACACATGATATCCTTTGATATTATCTCTATGCCTTTAGATTTTGTGATGTCTAATGCCATTAAGATAATGGGAAACTCAAGAAACACTATATTGAAACTTAGAGAGATTTTGTACTATGGTGACCATCATTTTAATGCAAATGTTCAAAAATGATGGTAATGTTTGGTTTGATGGTCAACACAATAATGGCAAGATAACTAACATCTCATCAAATGCAATACAGTCTGGCATCAGCTGAATTTGTGTGGGAAATACAGTAAAGCTCTAACTGTTATATACTGCCATTGACCACTCACTTCCATTCTTCTATGAATACTTCCTCCTTTGTGAAATTGTTAATGGCACATTGATTTACATCCTTACATTGAATGAACCTTCATATTATAATTCATATCATAATCTGAAAGTTCTGTTCTGTTTATAGTTGAAGCTTATAAACATTTTACCTGCTTAAATCAAACATTCACCATTATTACAAATTTTATATTGAAGGAACTTGTATTGCCACACTTGATGGCCCTCTATCCACTAGTTCTAGAATCCCAAGAGTTGGGATCAGCAATTATATATGCATTACATTACACATTGCATCACTCAACTCATCGCAGAAAATCATCACTGACATTCTGTGATCAATGATGTGCTCCCAGTGGGTTATATATACCATAGACTTGCTTGCCCCATAATTTATCATCATCCTTTCACTCCTTACTCACTCATCTTCATCATTCTCACAATCCATGACATATGTCACAATGCACCACACCTAAGCCTGAGCTCCATCCCACCGACATAGCTGTGGATTTGACACCTTCACAAACTGCACCCATTTCTTGCTACATAATAGTGTGTATGTACTTCTTCCTTGTCTCAGTTGCATTCCACAGCCTCACTGTTTTAACCTTTGGCATTATATTATCCTTGTTACATCAGGAGGTGGTGTTCTTGACAATTGTATTCAGCAGGCTAGTTGTTACATCCACTGTTGGACTCATTGATGTGATGTGCAGCTCACAGAAAAGAAGTAAAAGATGGAACACTCTCTAACACATGGCATTCCAACTATTTTGCAGCTTAGAATTGCTCATAGTCTCATAGTGGGGGTAATGGTTATTCAAAAATATTTTGCACAAGGTGGTACATGTTTGTTAATACATATTTATCAGTTGGCTAACAGTGCTGTTAGACATTTTTGGTGCTCACATTATGTCAGCTGGCCCACTCATAGTCCTTGCAACAACCACAAACTTTCTCCATCACCTTTACACTAGTGCTACAGCAGCTACAGCAACTGTCAGTCTACCAAGGTCAGATGAAGAAGCATGAAAAGGGAGGGGCTAGAGATTATGTAATTGTTTAGTTGGATTATTGCAACTGGCCATAGGTCATTCACTTTCTGACTGTTACATGTAGCATATGCAAAGAGTAATCTCTGACTAGAACTTCAAAGGAGGTGCTCACAAAAAGATGCAATGTCTTTGAAGAACTAGAAATGAAGGACTATGGACTAGGGACTCAAAGGATACTAGAGACTTAGCCAATTGGGCAAAGGACACAAGAATATGCTAGTATTGTGCAGAATGAATGTAAGGAGATAAAAGTACAGGCAGCTAGGTTTATATACTAGAGGATGCATCATAAGAGATTAGTATGGAAGACTATAGAATGTTTAGTAAGAAGAACATGTCATCAGTATCAAATGGAGAAAAGAACATGAGATCAATATTAGAGAATCAGCCAAGAAGATAGCTGTCTGAAGAAAGAGAAAGAAAATTAAAGAATGATGAAAGATCAAAAAAGAATGAAGGTTGGATTCAAGGGATTTATGAGAAGTATACCATGAATCCAAATAGTCTGATATATACCAAGAAAGATATGAACTCATCTAGGAAAGCTAAAGAGATACAAATGATGAAAAAGGAGAAAAATCATAACACTGACATTCAATAGAAGTGCTCAAAGTTGCAAATTTAGCAAAATGTAACATATGTAAGTGAAAGTGCCAACTTCAAAACAAAATGATGTGCAAGTGAAAAATGTGTCATACATTCAAACTCTGGTTAAGTGGCATTTTTTAGCACTGGTTCACCCTGCTGGGTGAAGATTTCATGAGCTGGCAATGGATACCAAAACTCCATAACAAGGGGGAAGCATCACAGTAAAGATGCAGGAGAGAGGGTAAGAGGTCCTTCCATGACCATGAGATGGAGGGAAGGAAATAGATGTCATCAGAGTGCAGGAGATGGTGAACTACCCAATTTAATTGGGTTTAAATCTTCTTTACACAACACTAATTGGTCTAGTGAGCCACTAGGGAGCATCTTGCCTTGCCAGCCACCTCCTTTCAAATGCCTGGTGGACTGCAGAACCTGCACTTCAACCCCTCTTCAGCCAGTTCTCTCCCTATCCCACCAGGTGTGCAGTTTGGGCCTTCAGTTTGTAGGTTTAATCCTCACGTCTGGAGAGGATGAACCTTCCAATGCAGACCTCATCAGCATCCTCTCATTCTATATTAACATCCTTGATGACATCCAGCAATCTTCTGCAGAGAATCAGCTCAGAAGTTCATCAGAAGCCCCTAAGGAAGGATCTCTTTCCCTGGAAAGAAACCTTTGCAGTTCTTTGAGCCATGCTTCAGCCAGAAGTCCAATAGTGGCTCGACCTCCTTGATGACTTGGCAGTAGATTCCACCCTGGTTGTCAGGAAGATCCTTTTCAGTCCAGAATGTCCAGCAGTGTCTGATCTCCATATCCAATAGCTTGGATTTCAGATGGAGGAACATCTGCAGTTGCCAGGGATATAGTGCCACCAGCACACATGGAATGACCTCCAATCAAGCAAGGAAAGACACCATGTAATTCAGACAAGAACCAAGAGTGAGAAGGTACACAACCATTAGAACAAAGCCATCACTGAGGAAACAATGGAAACAACAAGTCACAAGATACAAGATACTAATGGAAAAGTGCAAACAGGTCAGGAGTAGTTGTTCTCTTTTGGATGACTACCTGATCGCCCTCAAACAACACATCAGTTTTGGACTGAGGATGAGGAAGGAGAAGAAGGTTGAATGGAGATGGACATCATGCCTGCATGAGATCTTTGCAGTAGAGTGGAGAACAGGAGGTATCAGGCTGAACCAGCTCCCCTAAACATAGCAAGCCAAAGAAGTCAACCCAGAGGATGGTGAGGAACAACAGGTTGTCATCAGAGAAAGGCCTTGGGAGATGATCATAGACATGTTTGAGATCATCTTGCATGAAAGGTGATTTCTGCTGCACAGAATTGGAAAGCAATGCATGGTGCCCTTGAGAGTGTGAACAACAAGGGGCAAGTATCTGTTTGGACAAACAGATGGATAAGATGGCTCAAGTTTAGACAAAGTACCAGCAAGATAAGAGTCAACAGAACAACGCTTGATGTGCATGACATGAAGGTGTTATACAGTGAAAGAGTGTTGACAGTGGGGTCAGGGTCAAGATGGTGGAGTTGGCAGAAGGTGAGATAGCAGTTCAGAGCAGATGAGTACATGGAATGAATGGAGCAATCAAGGGCACACTCAAGAGTGATGGAGTGCTTGACAATGAGTTGCTTCATGAACCAAGTGGCCCTGGCTGGCTGCCAACCTCAGTATAGCTCAAGGGGGTTGAAAGGGCAAGATGACAAGCTCTGGATGTGAGAAAGCAAGCTGATCAAATAATTCTGAAGACATGACAAAGCATCTGCAACCTCATTGTGGACTCCAGATACATGCCCTGCTGGAAAAAACTTTGATGAGCTGGTGATTGAAACATCTTAGCAAGCAAGGGGTACCAAAACTCCATGGCAAAGGGGGAAGCATTACAGTAAACATGTAGCACAAAGGGGGAGAGATCCTCACATGACCATGAGACAGAGCAAAGGAAATAGATGCCATCAGAGCACACAAGATGGTCAACTATCCAACTCAACTCAACTTCTTCTCAACATTTCTATTGATCTACAAGAGGGCCTTCTGGAACAGCTTGCCAGCTGTTTTGGCATAAAGCACACACAGACCAGGGCAAAGATAGGGGTACACATTAAGAGCCCAGTTGAGGTGTCCAGCAATGCACTGGAAGTCCCTCAAAGAATATCTATTGTCATGCAGAGCAAAGTCTTGAACAGCTGTGATGAGCTAGAGCCTTGACTCATCTGACATGTGAACCCTCATGAGATTGGAGTTGACCTCAAATCCAATGATGGGCAGGACATCTCCAAAGACCTGTTTGTGCTCTTCATGAGGCAGGCCATTTAAGTTGCATAGCTGGAGAAGTTGAGTGAGGTTGAAAGGTAGCTCCTTCTGATACCACTTGTAGAAGAGCTTTTCCCCTCACTTTTGGGCAGAAAAGGAGTCATCAACATAGATATATAGGAGGTGAATGAGATATTTCATGACAGCAATCCAGATGATAAGCGACATAAAGGCATGCCATATGCACTGAGTGGCTCATTCCCCAAAGATATTGCGGTGATCTACATAGTGCTTGGAATGAGCTGAGATGACCTGCTTGATTTGCCAAAAAGAATGCATTGGCATGCACCTATAGGCCTGAGAAACATTGGCCTTCTAGAGGATCAGGTTGAGATCTGGCTGCTGCTGTTGAAGATAGTGAAGGACATTGCCCAGATCTTGGACATTGTCCAGAGTGACTCCAGCAATGTCCTCACATAAAGTCATGTTGTTGAGAGCAAACTGACCAGCACTGTGATCAGTGACAAGGCAGAACTTGTTGCTGCCAGGCTTGGGCACTGCATGAATGTGCATGCTGCACATTCTCATCTGCAGTCTTTGAAGTCCACTGGGATTTGTCCCATGTGAGGGGCCAGGACCCCCCCTCTTACAATACTTGACACACAGACTGGGAAAAGGGCTTGTTGGAATAACTGGAAATTTGACAGACTCAAAGTGGTCAACATTAATAGGGGTAGCAATGGTGAACAGATGAGGATGGCTGTGAATGGTGTCTTTGGATGTCACTCAGGAATGAGCACAAAAGAGGAAAATAACATATAGAATGGTGGCAACATAGTGTGGGCATCAGAGTGGTATGGACAGCAGTTTAGTACAGAAGAGAATGCAACAAGTATGGATGAATCTACAGTAGACGCTATGTATCTGGCTCCACAAAACGTCCTGGGCTATGGGTGAGCTGCTGACCCAACAAACTAGGAGATCTATGACATGTGCAGCAAAAGCTACAGGTCCAAGAACCAGGAGGAGATCAATGACGAGAGGAAAAACTCACAAGGATTAATAAACTGGTGGTAAGGCAAGGCAAAGGAAAGATTCTTGGAGGTCAGGTTGAGCTTATATATACAGTGCAAGAATTTGCATGTAATGGTGGAGGTATAAGAGAAAGGCATTGCTTGCCCATCTCCCTTTCACCTTCATCACCTCAAAGGGAATGTTATGAAGTAGATATTCAAGCATGGAACTGATATGAATTCTATGGCCATAGAGAGGAGGGCTGCCTGTGGCTTATAAAGTGACATCCAAGATGGTTAAGAATTTAGTCTTGGTAAGGGATCAATGTTCTTTGCCATGCCAGTAGACATAAAGGGGGCCTTCTGCCAGGGGGTGTTTACCTTGAGGTGGTTGTTAAAAGCTTTGTTTGACAATGAAGAGCTAGAAGAGATCCCCAAGATCTTGGGACTGCTTGGCCTCGACATCACAAGAGTAGTGTGCTCTCAGGACTCCACATATCCCTTGACAATGTTAAGCCACTGGTCAGGGGGGAAGTCTGGACATCCTGGACTGAAAAGGATTTTTCTAACAATAAGAGTGGGATCTACTGCCCAGTCATTAAGGAGGTTTAGGCACTGCTGGACTTCTGGCTCAATTGTTGCTCAAAGAACTGCTGAAGTGCTTCTCCAGGGAAAGAGATCCTCATTGATAGAGATTCTATGGCACTTCTTCACTCCCTCTTGTGCATCCTCTGACTCTAAGTTGACTGTGTATGGCCTCCTGGCATATTCAGAGTTGGTTGGGCTAGGAATGAACCCGATGTCAAGTTGTGGTTCAGTTGTATGTGAGGTAGAAGAGGTTGAAGATGATGTGGCACTAATAGAAACTCTTCAGACTTCAGGCACTCTTGGTAATCTTCTTGGCTAATCCTCTATAGGAGACTGCTGGATGTCATTGAGGATGTTGATATAGGATGAGAGGGCACTGATGAGGTCTGCATTAGTCAGACACCTTCATACTGCACTCTGGATGGGCACTGTCATCCATTGTGTGCTGCTTGAGTTCCAGCTCAGCACTACTACTGCGAACTCCCACTCCTTTCCCCTCCAACTCTCCTGTGTCTCGATGGCACATCCTTCATTACCTCTGTACCCCCATCCTCAGTTCTGCACCTGGATGGTGCTCCACTTGTCCCCTCCAGTTAGTTCTACAAACTCCGGATCTACCCCTTCACCACCTCTGAACCAGTAATCACTCCATTGACCTCCGCATCTAACTCTGTTGGAAGCCTCTGTCCCTTGTCTTAGAATCTCATTGACTTGCCCACTAACACTCTGTTGAGCAGTAGGGTAGAGCAGTACATTACTCTGTTACACCTGATATGCTTGCCAGCACCTTTTTGGGCTCTACTCTGCAGCCTCCAGACTTATCCTCCTGCTGACCTCCACCACCCTGATATACTATGTTCTCTGTCCCCTCCCCACACTCCTTCCCTCCACTACTCCAACTCCATGGATGCATTTCCCTGAAGCCTCAGCTTCATACACCAATCTCTTCAGGAATAACTCCATGTGATCCACCCCCCCACTCCTCCAATATCCACCTCTGGAGCTTTCAAGGAAATGATCTGCAAGGACCTTCCTGATCCCTACCCCCTTTCCTTCAACTCTACTGTCTACCCTCTAGAGGACTCTGGGAAGTCCTTCCTAAAAGGGGGATAGGGACTCCACTCCCCAAACTCCAGCCTTTAATTAGGCCTCTCTGTCCCAACTCCACTCTGTCCCTCACCCAACTCTGTCCCAATTCCATTGCATTTTTGCAACATCTCTGAGACAAAGTATCTACTATGTCTACCCTACTCCCTACTCCTCCTCCCCTCCCTTTGTTCCTCCTGACTCCTCTTCATCATCCGACACCTCACAGACTTTATAGTCCAATCTGCACTCCAACCTCTGACAATAAACTCCACACCCTCCACCTCCACATTGTCCTCCTATGGCCCTCAGGAGTTTGGGCCTAAGAGGGGGATACGGTCATATCCATAACATTCTAAGTCTAACTCTGGCCCTCTGGGCACATCTCCACTTGTGATCGAGCAATCTCTGGCATTATCTTGCCCAACCAGTATCACCTGACCTCTGGACCTTTTCTCCGTTCATCTGTCTCCTCTGTACATCTGATTACAACACTCCTTGTTCTACTTTAGTATTAGTTCTGCTTCTTAGATACCTCTGTGCTGTGTGCACTGCTCCAGCTTTGTCCCTCTGGTGTGCAGCCCTGATTACATTAGTTTTCAACCTTTGCCTTATTGATCTGCTCCACTCCATTACTAATGCTATGTTTTCTCCTCCATATATAAACTCTTAGATATTCCACTGTAACTCTTAGCTTGATTATCAACTTAAATAACTCCTATCTTTGTTCCTCATTACCTCTGCTCCAATCCAAAATACAGGACACGAACAACAGCAAGGGCACAGCACATAAGCTGAAGCCAAGTCCATTTGTCCAACAACAACTCTGGAGTTCTGGAGTTCATATAGGAGTTGCATGGTCTTAACAGACTAAGACCAATCAATTGGCAACACCAATGACAGTCCAATTCATCTGCATGCATTGTCAACACCCTGCTCTCCAAATTTGATGGACTTGATGGCCACAGATTGGTGTATGTCATCAGTGTGATGAACTGACCAGACATAATTAGTCATGCAATGGTGTGCCTGCTGTGGCTGGAAAAGCTCTTGTATGTCATAAATCTTCTTCAGAGCATGTCAAGAATTTTCAGTTGCTGATAAAGATGGCATCAGTGGTCAAGGGGGGTGGTGATCAGAATGGCAGTGGAAGAAAGGGGGATGAGGAGGATGTGCAGAAGAGTGTGAAAGGGTTGGTGAGGGAGCAGTGTGAGGGGTATAGTGGGGTGAATTTGGTGGGTGTGGTGAGGCTCTGAGGGAGATGGAGGTAATTGCATTGAGGGGCATGTTGGATGAGCCACATGAAATGCACCAGTGTGCCAGATGCAAAGAACAGTAAACACATATGTTAGCTAGATCCCCCAGCCTGACTCCTCTTCACTCTTCACCCCACTCCCCCACCCATGTCATATGTTGCCTTGTATTCCTCTGTGATGGGCTGCATTTTCCAAGGAGTGATGTCATCCTCTCATGGGGCACTTTCACAATGGCATCTGTTTCTGAGACATGTGCAGGCAAGGAGGCAACAAACACATCAGGAGCAAACTTGAGGGGAAGAGTTTCATTGATGAGGGGCTGCTAAGGATGGGATTTGGGCTTGCATTTGAGTTGACATTGGAGCATGAGCTTGGGGGTATGGGTGATGTGTCAGCCCAAGCCAGGGCTTCAGAGGGTTGGTGCATGGCTAGGGATGCAAGCATGGCAGCTTGGGATGGGTTCAAAAAGAGGCAGGCTCCTCATTGTCATACTGTGCAGGGTCTTCTTACTTGTATTCACAACTTCTGTCACATTCTCTCTTTGCAACATGTCCTCCAACGTTCTCATTGCAAGTGTCCCAATAATACTCCTCATGGCTACCAGAAGTTCTGTCAAATTTCCTTCAACTTTGTGACATAGAAGTTCATTGACCTTGTCTCCTCCAGTGTCAAAGTGAGTGATTGAATCTAGATTACCTTGAAGCCACTTCAATTGTTTCTCCAGAGTGACTTGTACTCTTGCTTGAGCACCTGGTGCATCTAAGGGTGCATCTGTCAGGGCACTCAATCATATTTTGAAGGATATCCAATATCTGTACATAAATAAGTTGTTTAGTCAGATTTTATGTAGATATATATCCTTTATAGGCCTTTCAGGATCAAACTGTGTTGTCAATTACCAATCAGGATCTGATGCAAAATAAGTAATATGGGCATAGTGATTGATGTTTTCCAAATACTTACCAGTTTCATATCAGACAGCATTTTTGGCAAATGCAGCAAATATGCTGCTGACACAGATCCAATTAGAGAGTTTTCCCCTTATTAGACCAATTGTTCTCACTTTGTTTAACTCAATGTGTGATATTTGTACGAGCTAGCCTGAAGTCAACTCAGTGATTGTCACAGTAAGTGTTACAGAAATCCCCTGGATGTCCAAGGCCGAGGAACACGAGTTCGCCTCATGGGTTTCTTCTGCTTTTCCTGACGACCCCGATTCTGATTTCCTCCGATTCTTCGATTTGCCTTCTGATTCTTTTGACTCATAGACGGAGTTCCATTCATCTTCTGATCTTCTATTCCAACCGGGACTCCTGATCCTTTGCACAGTCCGCAGTATGTCTTCCTTTTGTTCCGTTCT
This sequence comes from Hortiboletus campestris, assembly GCA_038090935.1. Classification (NCBI taxonomy): domain Eukaryota; kingdom Fungi; phylum Basidiomycota; class Agaricomycetes; order Boletales; family Boletaceae; genus Hortiboletus; species Hortiboletus campestris. The sequence goes on along the minus strand of JBBPNN010000527.1, from coordinate 6,083 downwards.
ATTCCTTTCCGTTCCTCCCCTTGACCTTGTTTCCTTCATGGACGTATCCCCTTCTAGAACAGCCTTCCGCTGTTCCGTTTCCCCTTTAGGACTCCTTATTCAGAGTCCGCTCATACGTATATAAACGCCCAGTGTACTTGTACTATTCCCCAGTTAGTTCTATGCAATACAAGTGTAGTATCTAGCCCAATCCGCTTGTGGACTTGTGAAGTCTACTTGTCGAGACCCTTCTCATAGTCTCTTCACCTACCAAGTGCAGTAGACTCTTCGACTCCACATCGCGCCGCAAGGGTAACATAGGACCTTGGACAAACAAACCTTTTGACTTTCTCCGTCATTCGTCACGTGACTCCTCCGGATAAAGCTAGGTTCTACGCTTAGCGTAACAGTAAGTGGTAGAATTGCTATAATTACCTAGCCCAAAGTCAACTAGGTGCTATGAGTAAGTTACATGTGTAAGAACAAATGTATGCATGAACATACCTTAGTGATCGTCACGGTAAGTGGTAGAATCGCTGAGGGACAGGATGAAGATGTGAGAGAGACTATATGAGTGGATTATGTAAACATGTCCAAATGAGGCTGAATGTATGCATGCAATGAGAGAGCAAGTGGTGAGACAATAGAATAAGGATAATGATACTAACACACCCCCTTCAGTGAGCCACTAATCCAAGGGTTGCACAGCTTCTCTCAAATGTGGGACAGGGAAGGACCTTGGTGAGAACATCTGCAATGTTACAATGTGAACAAATCCAGATCAAAGTAAAAAGACCATTGTCAACATGACTGCAAATAAAGTGAAAATGAATGTCAATATGCTTGGAATGCTGATGAAATTTGGTGGCCACCAACAAAGCAATTGTGCGTGAGTTATCTAATTAAACAGGAAATGGAGAGACAAATAAAACCTGGAGCTTAAAGAACAAGGAGCAGAGCCAGAGCCCCTTCTGTGCAATATGAATGGCAGCCATGTATTTGGCCTCTGTAGATGAGAGGGCAACAGTGGTTTGCTTCTTGAAAACACGAGAGATCAGACCACCTGTGTAAAACCACATGTAACTGCTGACAGAGCACTGACCAGTCTCATGGGCCCAGCTAGCATTAGCATACCCATGCAGTCCCACATCATTTTCATTGAACTTATAGCAGAGAAAAAGGTTGATAGTGTCTGCAAGGTACCACAAGACACGCTTTGCAATGGCAAAGTGACAGGGCTCAGGGTGTGCATTGTGCTGAGCCAGAGCATTGATGATGTAAGAGATGTCAGGACAAGTGTTGACAGAGAGGTAGATGATTTTGCCAATTAACTTCAGGTAGACGGAGCAAAGGTCTGGAATGTCAGGGTACTGGGTGGTGGGGTCACTGAGCAGAGCCTTGGGATCTGCCAGGAGTTGGACAGGGTTACAATCAGTGAGGCTGTATTCATTAAGGAGAAAAGCAATGTATTTGGACTGGTGCATCCAGATTCAATGAGCAGCACAGTCATGCTCAAACTGGACCCCAAGATACTTTGTGACCAGTCCAAGGTCATTAATCCCAAAGCACTCTGCAATCCACTTCTTCACCCACTGAAGAAAGGGCTGGGAGTTTGAGACAGCCATTCTGTCATCCACATGCCACCTGATGGGACAATGGACACAGACATTGGCAACTGCCATATAAACTTTGTTGTAATAGAACAGCACATGATCAGACTCACATCTGAGAAAGCCCAGGTCAGCCATCACAGCATGAACTTGTTTGTACCATACCAGTGCTAACTGCTTGAGGCCATAGACAGAGTGGAGCATCAACCAGACAAGTGTACACCAATCCCTGTCCTCAAAGCCTTTGGGCTGGTGCATGTAGATTTCTTCCTTCAGAACCCCCCAAAGGAAGGCATGTTTGGCATCAATGATATTGACCTCCCAGTCATGATGGCAAGCAAGAGCAACAAGGAGATGCACTGAGGCTGGTTTGATGACAGGTGCAAAGATTGCACCATAATTGATGCCTGGGATCTGAGAGAATCCTTGAGCAATCAACCACACCTTGTAGACTGAGCCTTCCTTGTTGTCTTCTTTGAACTTGAGACCCAGTGGCAACCAATTGCCTTGTGCCCCTCTGGCAGCTTTGCCATGCAATACACCCCCTGTCCTCCATTGTCTACAACTCCATGCGCATGGCCTCCAGCCATTTGTCACTGTCAGAGTGTCTGATATCCTCTTCATATGTGGCCAGTGGGAGTTTAATGTCATAATTAGAACTGAAGGGATCACAATGCTTGTCACAACAGATGGTGATGTGGCACTGCTCCTCAATAACAACATTGGCCACCACATCTGGCATGTCACCATTTGGCTCAACAGATGCCAAAGCATCAGGGTCACCCCCTCACTATCATGACAAGCTCCTTCAGCAATGGCCTTCCTGCGCTCCTGCAGTGTTGTAAGGTGAGCCTGTGTGGCTGCCATCTTGGTGGCCCATGCAGCATCCTTCTCCATGAGCTTTCTCTGCCTTGAGGACCTGCATGGGACGTCACCAACAGCAGGCTGGGGGAGGGGGTTGGACAGGTGCTGGCACTGAGGGCATAGGCACAGTCAATGCTGCTGCAGATGACACATTGTCCTCATCCTTGTCATCATCTGAATCCTGAGTATTCTGCATGCCCTCATCGAACTCAATGTCTTGAGCAACAAAAAAGATGCCACTCAGTGCATCTCTGACACGATAGCCCTTGACCCCATTAGGATAATCCATAAAGAGTGCACATGCAGAATGAACACCAAATTTGGCCTGTAACTCAGTGGGAATGTGGGCCCAACAACATGAGCCGAACACCTAAAGGTATGATAAATTCGGTTTGCCCCCATTGACCACCTCAAATGAAGTGACACCTGGTGGCAAGAAGACAGACTTGGTGTAATTCCAAAGATAGGCAGTGGTAAGAACAGCTTCCCCCAAAAGATTGGATGGGAGCTGTGCAGCCTCTAGCATGGCAAGTGCATGTCCCTATATCATACATATGGCCTGCTCAGCCTTCCCGTTCTGCGGATGGGCATAGGGAGAAAAGAGTTGGCACTCAATGCCAGCATCCTGTAGAGCCTTGGTGAAAGCTGCATTGGAAAATTTGCCACCATTATCAGACCAAAAAATCAAGACCTTGTGCTCTGCATGATTCTCCCACAAGGCACACACAATCTGCCAGACATTCAAGGCTTGGTCCTTGGAGGCGAGCAACTATACATTGATGAGGTGGGTGTGATTGTCCAAAAAGATGATAAAGTACAGTTTTCCATGAGGGGTGCAAGCAGGGAACAGGCCACAAGGTCAGAGTGAATAAGGTCAAGCATATGCTCAGTACAAGGTGCAGTAGAGGGAGGATAAGGCTTGGGAGGGTGCTTTGCCATAATACAGGCCTTGCACCAACCAAATGGGGTGTTGAGGTCAACACTTACCCCAGTGGCAGCAAGAGGAAGATGTTTGACTGAATTACCACAGGAGTGTCCCAATCAAGCATGCCAAGTGTTCCAGATAATGGGAGATTTTGCAAAAAGGGCCAAATCGGCTGTTGTCAAGGCACATATTTCCTTATAGAGTCAGGTCCCTGAATTTAGATTGTCAGGGTGAAGCAAGCAAGCTTCAAGGCAGCAAAGATTTCCCAATAAGGGCATTGTGCCCAGAACCTCCCCTTGGTACAAAAGATGACAAAAAGGTCCTGAAAGGGCTGATGAACCCTTGAAATCGCAGTCCCAACCCTTCTGAAGCATGTGCCCCACTGACAAAAGATTGAGCAGGGCACCTGGAGCATGTAGACAATCCTTGAGTGTTACCCAATACACTGATCCTTCAACCAGAAGTGTCATGAAACAGGTTCTCCATCCAGTGGTAAGCAGTTTTCCTTGGTTTGCTGTCTTAACAGGTGGATGATCCTCGTGTGCAAAGTCTAAGAAGTGCCCCCTGTTCTTCACAAGGTGAGAGGTGGTACCTGATGTAAGGAACCAATGTTCCTTATGGTTGTATTTGGTCATATATACACTTGTGTCAACTCACCCATCATTCCTGATCATCATCCATTGACATCCATTCCTATCCACCTCAATACAGTTACATTCTGTCCATCTGTCCTATCTGAATTAGTTAATCCATGTCTGTTCTGAGTTCAGAATAGCTGTATCCATTTCCCTGAAGATTTGGATTGTTTCTTTTGGTTTTATTGAGGTTCCTACTTATCTAGCAATGAGTCTAGACTACTTAGTACCTTTCCACATGGTCTATGTTTAACCTTGAAGGGACAGTGTTTTTTTTATTTGGTAGTTAGCTATTATTTCCCTTATTAGGAAGAGTCTAGGGTGTTGCCCTTGGACTATAATAAATTTCCTGTATTGTGTCTAGTAATACAGTTTTCACCCATGTGCACTACTCACCATCTACTCAAAGCCATGTCTTTGAGTTTATTGTTGTCTGTCTCATTCTGCTTGTATCCGACCCTTGTCCTTGGCCAGAATATTTGTCTTAGCTCTTATTCTTTTCATTTTCATCCAGAAAATACCCAGGACCTTTGATCCTCCACTAAACATTCTCTATTGACTTCCCTTCACCTCTACTTCCTTTTCCCATCTGTTTCTCTCTTGTCTCACTTGTCCTTTCCAAACTGGATTGATCCAGATTGATTGGATTGACTTCCGGATTGCTATAGTCAGTATCTGTTGCTCTAACCAACTCCCACAGAATTCCTGGGTCAAACTTATCGCACCCTTCTAACCTTCCTACAATCCCCCTGATGATTGCTATACTCAGCAGGGATAATCATTCTTACACCAAGTCCAGGATGGATCTATCTTCTATCTTGAGTGCCTTTGTATCTGTGCTGCAATCCTTGATGCAGCACCTCGCCTCCTGCCACAGCAGTGCCTGGCTGTTTTCACAGACAATGTCAATACTATCCAGCTCTTCAACTCACTTATAGCACTACCTGCATTCAACTGGATGTTGATTTAGATTGCTGACAGTGTCCTCAGTCGAAGCATCGATGTTTGAGTGTTTCATGTGCCAGGTGTTCACAAGAAGATTGCAGATGCTCTGTCATGCCTTCAGAATGATCAGCTCACTTCCTTGCATTCAGAGCTTGTCATCTCCCACTTTCAACCCCCTCGAGCCTTGCTGGGGGCAGCACAGTTATGAGCCTCCAGCCATCCTCTTGGGCCAGGCAGCCAGTCAGGGCTACTTGGTCCATGGAGTGACTTATTGTTGAGTGCTCCATCACTCTTGAGTGTGCCCTTGATCACTCTACTCAATCTATGTACTCATTTGCTCTGAACTCCTTTCTCACCTTCTATCAACTGCACCATCTTGACCCTGACCCCACTGTTAACACTCTCTTGCTGTACATCACCTTTATGTCACAGCACATCGAGCCTCGTTCTGTTTGCTCTTATCTTGCTGGTATTGTGTCTGAACTCGAACCATCTTATCCTTCTGTTTGTCCAAACAGATACTTGCCCCTTGTTGTTCACACTCTCAAGGGTGTCATGCATCACTTCTCCAATTCTGTGTAGCAGAAATCACCTCTAACTCAAGATGATCTCAAACATGTCTATGATCATCTCCCAAGACCATTCTCTCATAACAACCTGTTGCTCCTCACCACCCTCCTGGTCGTGTTCTTGGGGCTGCTATGCTTAGGGGAGTTGGTTCAGCCTGACACCTCTTGTCTTTGCTCTACTGCAAAGATCTCATGGAGGCATGATGTCCATCTCCACTCAACCTTTGTCTCCTTCCTCATCCCTCAGTCCAAGACTGATGTGTTGTTTGAGGGCAATCAGGTTGTCATCCAAAACAGCACAACTGCTCCAGATCTGTTTGCAGTTTTTCATCAGTCTCATGACTCGTTATTTCCATTGTTATTATGGCTTCACTCTGATGGTTGTGTACCTTCTCAGTCTTGATTCCTGTCTAGGTTACATGGTGTCTTCCCTTGCTCAATTGGGGGTCATTCCATGTGTGCAGGTGGCACTACATTCCTGGCAGCTGCAGGTGTCCCTCCATCTCAAATCCAAGCTATTGGGTGATGGAGATCAGACACTTTTGAGCGCTATATT
>JBBPNN010000526.1:0-21352 GCA_038090935.1 Hortiboletus campestris | reverse complement strand
TCCACCCACCCTGCCGCCCCCCCCCCCGGGGGGGGGGGGGAATTCCAACCACATGGCAAAAAGTGCATCATAATAGGATACACTCATGGGCAACAAGCCTACAAACTCCTTGACCTTGAATGTTGAACAGTCACCTCTAGCTGCCATGTTATCTTTGACGAGTCTGGAGCAATCTCTGGAGTTGAGTCTGCTCCATGGAATGCCCCCGCTGTTGAGGGACAGTGGGAGGGCCTAATTCCAGAGCATCTCTGCCAGCCAGAGCATGAGCATGAGGACAATAACCATCAACCTCCATGCAATCTTAGACCAGTGGGAGAACTTCCTCCACCTCCAGAGCATGTTCCAGGACCCCCTGTTAGCCCAGGCACTGAGGACCTTGCTGAATGCCTAGATCAACTCCGGTTGAAGGAAGCTCCAGCTCCTGCCATGGCTCCAATACCTGCTCTGGTGCCTGCTCCAATGCCTAACCCTGCTCAGGTACCTGGCCCTGCTCCAAAACCTGCTCCTGCCCAGATGGTAGCTGGAGTGCAACAGAGCATTCGACAACAGCAACCAGCCAACAGGAACAGAGAATACCAATGGACATTGGAAGAGAAAGCCATCCAAAATGCAAACTGTAAGGAGCAAAACATGCCACATGCTCCACCATCTCCAGAACCTCCAGAAGATGACCCAGAAACCCCAGGAGCATTTGCAGCATCTGTGAAAAACCTAGAAGACTTTATGTTTGCCAGCTCTGCCAACTCCAACTTCAACGAGTCACTTCCTAAAACTCTCAAGGAAGCTTACTCTGGAGCAAATGTAGAGCTCTGGAAATCTGCAGTAGAGGAAGAACTCCAAAGCCTAAATTTCAATCATGTCTACAAAACTGTTCTTACTCCAATCACCTCCAAGCCAGTGTTCCACATCAAATGAGATCAGACTGGAAATGTTGAACAGAACAAAATCTGAATTGTTGCACACAGCTTCACACAAAAGGAAGGGGTTGATTATTAGAAAGTCTTTGCTCTGGTGGCCAATCTTGACTCCGTCCAAACCCCGATTGCCTTAGCTGCCAAACATGACCTAGAGTTAGAATCAAATGGATGTACATATCCACAGCTTACCTCAATGAAGAGCTAGAGGAGGACCTATACATGTTGCCTCTAGCAGGCATCCCAATCCAACCTGGATATTGCTGGAAAATCTGGCACACTTTGTATAAACTAAAGCAGGCTAGCTGGACTTGGAACAAAAATCTAGATTGAAAGCTTGGAAAACTCAGATTCTATCATCTAGACATGGAGACATGCCTCTATGTTTTCTGGAAGGATGGTCAAATTTGTTTTTTGGTTGTCTACATTGATGACCACTCTCCACTGCATTCAAAATGTGAGATCTTAGAGAAGAAAAGTTTATACTCAGAATTGAGATCAAGTGGAACTGCAAACTCCAGACCATCTTCTTGTCTCAAGCACAGTATTCCCAGACAGTCTTACAGCATATAGGCATGTCTGCTTGCAAGCCAGTGTGGACTCCTATGGCGCACAACCTCCAACTCTCCGCCACTGACCCTGAGGATGACCGGACAATTTCAGAGATGATCATCGAAGGAAAACAGGTTTCATATCTTACAGTCATAGGGTCACTAATGTACCTCATGCTCAGAACTTGTCCAGACATCACATACATAGTAGGTGCACTTAGCTGTTTCAGCACAAAACCCAAACACACACTGGGAGGCTGCACAACATGTGCTCCAGTACATCCAAGCCACAAAGGACATGGAACTCTGGTTTGACAGAGCAGAACTCTCCACAGACATGGATGTTCATGGATACTCTGACACAGAATGGTCTCAGGACCCAGACAACTCCTGCTCCACCTCTGGTTTTGTCTTTATTAGTAATTGTGGAGCTATCTCCTGGTCCAGCAAACAACAGAGCATGGTAACAAGGATCGAAGGTCTGAAGCAGACCGGAGCTAAATAGGCCAGAGTAGACCGGAGCTCAGCCGCTGCCCAAGAGGGCAGAAATGACTAGATAGTATTTACCTAAATAGACTGGAGTAGACCGGAGCTATAATACATGAGTTTTAGTGGAGGTAATCAGTGTTGAGAATTCACCTCAGCCGCTGCCAAAGAGGGCAGAAACAACTAAGGTGCTAGTAGGTAGAGCAACAGCTAAATAGTATGTGGTGAAGGCACACTCATACTCTAAAGAGTGGGAATGAAGATGGGTCATATGGAAAGGGTGTAATAGGTATGTGGTCCAGACTTCGGAGGTCCGGACTCCACAGAGAGAGATACATGTTAGTCACATTATTGCAAGTCCATTAAATGTCTCCAGGTGCAGAGTCATCTCTGGCTCTCGGAGTTGATGGTATTTTATCACTCCCACTTGAGTGTAGCCACAATCCCATACCCCGAACAAACTGCCAGTGTTGCTTGTTGGCAAGAGGTTTTGTGAGTATGTCTGCCACCATGTCCTTAGTGGAAACATACCAGACTACTGCTTCTCCTTTTCCAACTAGATCATTCCAGACAAAGTGGTACTTTCATTGGATGTGTTTGGTCCACACTTGGAATTGCGGATCATGACATAGGATAATGGCTGCCTGATTGTCACAAAACAGCTCAGTGGAGGCTTTTTGTGAGTGTCCTATTTCATCAAAGAATGTTCGGAGCCACACAAGGTGCTATCTGGCATTGCTAAGTCTGATGTACTCCAACTCCATGGTGGAGAGTGCTACCATGCTCTGTTGTTTGCTAGACCAGGAGATAGCTCCACAATTGCTAATAAAGACAAAGCCATAGGTGGAGCGGGAGTTATCTGGGTCCTGAGACCATCCTGCATTGGAGTATCCATGAATGGCCATGTCCATGGAGAGTTCTACTCCATGAAAATGGAGTGCCATGTCCTTTGTGGCTTGGATGTACCAGAGCACGTGTTTTGCAGCCTCCCAGTATGTGTGTTTGGGTTTTGTGCTGAAACGGCTAAGTGCACCTACTGTGTATGTGATGTCTGGACGAGTTCCAAGCATGAGATACATTAGTGACCCTATGACCATAAGATATGAAACCTGTTTTCCTTCGATGGTCATCTCTAGAATTGTCCAGTTGTTCTCCAGATCAGTGGCAAAGAGTTGGAGGTTGTGCGCCATAGGAGTCCACACTGGCTTATGAGCAGACATGCCTGTGCACTGTAAGACTGTCTGGGAATACTGCACTTCAGACAAGGAGATGGTCTGGAGTTTGCGATTCTGCTTGATCTCAATTCTGAGTGTAAACTTTGCTTCTCCGAGATCTTACATTTTGAATGCAGTGGAGAGTTTTGCTTTCATGGAGTCCATGAATTTTCAAGTGGAGGCAGCCAGGAGTAGGTCGTTGACTTAAACAACTAAAAAACAAATTTGACCATCCTTCCAGAAAACATAGAGGCATGTCTCTGCGTCTAGATGACAGAATTTGAGTTGCCTGAGCTTTTGATCTAGAGTTTTGTTCCAAGTCCAGCCAGCTTGCTTTAGTCCATACAAAGAGCACCAGAGTTTCCAGCAGTATCTAGGTTGGATTGGGACACCTGCTGGAGGTGACATGTATAGGTCCTCCTCTAGCTCTCCATTGAGGTAAGCTGTGGATATGTCCATTTGGTCTAACTCTAGGTCATGTTTGGCAGCTAAGGCAATCAGGGTTTGGATGGAGTCAAGATTGGCCACCAGAGCAAAGACTTCCTGATAATCAACCCCTTCCTTTTGTGTGAAGCCACATGCAACAATTCGGACTTTGTACCACTCAACATTTCCAGTCTGATCTTGTTTGATCCAGAACACTGGCTTGGAAGTGATCGGAGTTACTCCTTCTGGAGTAAGGACAGTTTCATAGACATGGTTGGAATTTAGGCTTTGGAGTTCTTCCTCTACTGCAGATTTCCAGAGCTCTGCATTAACTCCAGAGTAAGCTTCCTTGAGAGTCTTAGGAAGTGACTCATCAGAGTTGGAGTTGGTGGAGCCAGCACACATGAAGTCTTCCAGATTTGCCACAGATGCTGCAAATGCTCCTGGGATTTCTGGGTCATCTTTCAGAGGCTCTAGAGATGGAAGAGCATGTGGTATGTTCTGCTCCATATGGTTTGCCTTTCGTGTGGCTTCTTCTTCCAAAGTCTGCTGGTATTCCCTGTTCCTGTTGGCTGGTTGCCATTGTCAAATGCTCCATTGAACTCCAGCTACAATCTGGGCAGGAGCAGGTTTTGGAGCAGGGCCAGGTACCTGAGCAGGGTTAGGCATTGGAGCAGGCACCAGAGCAGGTATTGGAGCCATGGCAGGAGCTGGAGCTGGAGCTGGAGCTGGAGCTGGAGCCAGAGCTAGAGCCTTGTTTAACTGGAGTTGATCTAGGTGTTCAGCAAGGTCCTCAATGCCTAGGCTGACAAAGCACTCTGGAACATGCTCTGGAGGTGGAGGAAGTTCTTCCACTGGTCTAGGATTGGGTGGGGGTTGATGGTTATCATCATCATGCTCATGCTCTGGCTGGTCAAGATGCTCTGGAATTAGGCCCTCCCACTGTCCCTCAACAGCAGGGGCATTCTATGGAGTGGACTCAACTTCAGAGATCACTCCAGACTCATCAAAGATGACATGGTGGCTGGAGATGACTGTTCGATGCTCAAGGTCAAGGAGTTTGTAGGCTTGTTGCCTGTGAATGCACCCTATCATGATGCACTTCTGGCCATGTGGTCAGAATTTTCCCCCCTGCTGCTTCTTCAGAGTGTAGGCATAGGCTGGGCACCCAAAGGGGCAGAAGAGAGTAGGGTCAACCTGGCAATTAAAGAAGACATGGTAGGGGACTTTACCATCAAGCCCAGAAGTCAGACTCCGAGCAAAGATGTAGGTGGTGGTGGACATGGCATCAGCCCAGAAAGATTTTGAGAGTTTAGATTTCTCCAACATGGAGAGTGTAAGCATAGGCTAGGCACCTGAAGGGGCAGAAGAGAGTAGGATTGACCTGGCAATTGAAGAAGACATGGTAGGGAACCTTACCATCAAGCCTGGAGGTCAGACTCTGAGCAGAGATGTAGGCAGCAGTGGACATGGCATTGGCCCAGAAAGATTTGGGGAGTTTAGACTCCTCCAACATAGTGTTGGCCAGTGTGGCCAGTGTTTGGTTCATTCGCTCAGCCAAGCCATTTTGCTCTGGAGTATATGGGGCAGATGTTTTGAGGATTGTTCCATTGGCCTGGAGTTGGTCATGGAAGGCTTTGTTGGTGTACTCTGTTCCTCCATCACTCCAGACAAACTTGGTGTAGGCTTTGGAGAAGTTCTCCTGTCCAATCTCTGTGCAGAGGAGTGTCTGGACGTCTGCCTTCCATGGATTGTAGATCTGCAAGGCTTCATTCTTGTGTTTCATGAAGTAGATCCAAGGGAAACAGCTGAAATCGTCAATGATGACCAGCCAGAATCTGTGACCCTCACACAATCTCAGAGTTATAGGACCTCTGACATCAGTGTGTACCATTTCCAGTGGACGAGTGGTCCAGGGTGCCTCCTGAGCTCCAAAAGGTAGTTTTTTCATCTTTCTGAGCGTACATGCCTCGCAAAACATGGGTGTTCCAGTGAGGGTGTCAATACCCTGAAGTTGACTGGATTTGACCATACCCTGAATTCTGCTGATGGAAATGTGGCCCATCTGTCGATAGAGAAGGTTGATGTCGGCAGTGGCATGGGCTGCCTCCTTTTGGTTGTTTGGTGTGACCCTTGCATGATACAGTCCACCTTCATGCTTTGCAAAGTGAATGGTTTTTCAGTCCTTCAGGACATAGCACACATTAGAGTTTGCTGGAAAGGTGACAGAGAGATCCGTGGCAGTGAGGCAGTTCATGGAGATGAGTGAGAGGTGGAATTCCAGGATGAGGAGGACATTTGATAGGACTATTTCATAGGTTGCTCCAGAGACCCATAATATGAGTGGTACTGTTCCAATATCTATCACATGTGCTTTAGAGTTGTTTCTGAGAGTCACCGGACATGGAGGGTTGAGTGGGCGATAGGTGCAGAACCAGGATCAATGGGGAACCATGTGGGACGTTGCTCCAGAGTCAATGATTAGCGTGTTCCTCCCACTGTCAGTGTGTGCAAACGACGAGTAAGCCTGAATGTGCTGAATTAGGGACTCAAATACATTTTTGTGGACTATATTCACTGAATCTGGAGTGTCCAGAGTTCTCTCTGCCACATTTTCCCTCTTCTTTCCTTTGTCTGACTTCTTAAAAACTCCTTTTCTCAACTCCATGACCCACTTCTTGTAGGAGTTGCAGTCAGCACAGTTGTGTGTGGTCAACAAGTGGTGTTCACACCAGGTGGAGGAATTTGGGGGTCAAGTGGAGGACTTTGTCAGCCTGGAGGCATGCATTGCTAACTCCAAGTGTCCAAAGGGGTACAAGTGAGCATCCTTGGCAATGATGCAGGTCTCTATGGCATTGAAGGTAAGCTTACTGTCTTTCATAGTGTTGACAAGTGAGGATTTGAATAACTCCCATTGCAGAGCTCTTGAAAGAGAGTTCAGGAGGATGAATGCCATGATTTTAGAGTCCAGAGCAAACTTCATGGCAGCAAGGTGGGACTCAGAGGTGCAGAGTGATGCAATGTGCTCCAAGACTTCAAAGTTGCCATTCTATGTCACACTGAAGAGTTGCTGGAAAATGTAGAAGGCAGAGGAGAGACTTGGAGCATCCAGAAGCGTTAGGAGCTTGTCTTAAAGATCCTTAGCATATCCACAGGATTTGGTTTTGAGTAGGAGAGTGTTGAAGAGGCACTCCTGTATGATGCCATGGGTCTTTTCATCGCATTCCTGCTGGTCACGGATATCTAAAGCTGTGACTTCAGTAGCTCTGAGGGCAGGTTTCTGGTCCATTTCAGCAACAACTCTGTAGACTTTGCTGCTTCAGAGTTTTCGGATTACCTTGACCTTCCATAGTGGGAAGGTTTTGGGTCTGGTCAGGATTTTGTTACTAGGGATGGTGTTAGACAGCATGTCTGTTGTTAGGAGAAAAACATATTTTCTGACAGGTGTCAGACAGTCATTTAGTCGAGGCAGAGTATTTTCGGACAGGTGTCAGATGGCAGTTTAGCTGAGGTTCATTCAGAGTGAATGTGGAGTTGTTGTGCTGAGGGATGCACAAGTGTTGAGTCATTTCGAGCTTGTCTGATTAACTTGCGCCAACAGGGCTCATAACCTAACAAGAATCAACGTGCCAAAGCAGAGCTAAATAGACTGGAGTAGACTGGAGCTCAGCTGCTGCCAAAGAGGGCAGAAACAACTAGATAGTATTTACCTAAATAGACCAAAGTAGACTGGAGCTATAATTCATGAGTTTTAGTGTAAGGAATAACTGGGGGGCAACTCACCTCAGCCACTGCCAAAGTGGGCAGAAATGACTGAGGTGCCAGTAGATAGAATGAGGGTTTAAATAGTATGTGGTGAAGGCACACTTGTACCCTAAAGAGTGGGAATGAAGACAGATCGCATGGAGAGTGTGTAATAGGTATGCGGTTTGGACCTCAGAGGTCTGGACTCTGCAAAGAAAGAGACATGTCTGTCACACCATTGTAAATCCATCAAGTACAGTATCTCCAGGTGTGGAGTCAACTCCAGACTACAGAGTTTGTGGTATTTTGTCAAAAACATTTTCCAGTGACAGTTCAAGGAGATAGTATGTATATCATGACCAGATTCAACTCCAAACCAAATGGGATGAGGGATCCCAGTAATGCCATGTAAATTCAAAAGCACATGGTATGTATTCATGCTCAACCAAGTGATTGTTTCCCCCCTTGCTAAGCTTGATGATGAGTTCATGGTTGCTGCTGATAAGGTCAAAGGCCTGAAAAACAGTTTCTGTGAGCCCCATGATGCTGTTAGCTCACAAATCATGTATGGAATCAATCAAAAGCATATTACCAGATGCCTCAAAATCAAGCTTTTCCCCCAACCTGAACTCACAGTTATCACAAAAAAGATTCATGGAAATCAAGAAAGTACAACAGAGACTGATAGAAATAGCAGTATGAACAATGTCGATGAGGCAATTTGAAGTTGAACCACTTCAACAATGCAGGGGGGTCGCGCTGTGCCACATACAGTATTACACCATGACATATTCGTAATTGTGAGAACACAAAGATGGATTGTCATGCAAAATACATAGTGTGAAAGTATCAACATTGGGAAAGTGTCAAGGAGTGGAATAGTATGGTTTAATATGATTCTATGGAAGCACCTCAAGAATAGATTTGTCATGTTCAGCTGTCTTGATAAGACCCTCAACTTCTGCACTTATATCTCCACTTTGAAGCCCTGTGTGATTGGCATTCACAGGTTCCTCAGGCTCATCCATAACCTCCTACTGGTCTACTGGAGCATGCTGGGAAAAATTCAGCTGTTTCTTTTTGTAGTCATACTTCAGCATCTGAAGTGCCTTCATAAGGACAGGACTGATCTTGTTTCTCTTCTTCATGTTCATCTCGGCACTAGATGAGAAATTCACTTGCAGGGGACAGCTGAGCCTTATATGGGGAGGTAGTCCATCACAATGGAAAAAATATATTGGATATGTTCTACAATTTGCCTACATGTGTTTGTTAGTATGGATTGACACAATTTGACTAGTGATGGTGCTGTGGACACTTACATTCCAGAATTTGAGAGGGTTTTCTCCTTCTTCTGATAAGGTGCCTTTGATGTAGGCACAGTACTTATCATTGACTGCATTAACCACATTTCAGATATTCTGACACCATGCTCCCATGTTTTTGATGCAAAGTCGTGCAACTATACTGTTGAGTGTTTGGAGATGTGGCTGGCTTTCTGTAGGTGACTCTTGGGGTAGTTGACTGTGGTAGAGATACATCTAATTTGGAATATCAGTATACATTGAGAGCCAACAATCATCACTTACCAAATCTAAAATGATCCTCTCAGCCTTTGCAAGATACTCCACCTTCCAGTTATCCTCTATCCAGGTCATTCAAAGAGAAGGTTCAATATAAAAGTGTGTTAGCTTTTGCAGTACTTTTGGTGAAAAATTGTGGAATATGTACACATCACAATAATGTAGGTGCTAGTATTGTCCATATGATTGTAATACTTGCTGGCCCATTAGAGGCTGACATCCAACCATGGTTTGAGGTGAGGTCAACTGTCTCCAAGGTCTTCCCATCCAGTCATAAAAAGCTTGAAGCATGGCACAGACTATCTAAGGCAGGGTAACGATTCACTCGAGATGCGTTACTGGACCACATGTGAAATCTATTGATCATCAGCCAATGTTCAGTATAGACACACTGTACTTACATTGAGAATGTTGTGGTAGTCTCCAAGTACCATCCATTCCCACTCTGACAACCTCAATTTTTTGAGGTCACAATAGTTGGGCAAACCAAGGAAGTAGTCAATAGCCTAACACAAATCAGCAGGTTAGCTACCACACATCCACAGTGTATGTGGAGTACTTGCCAGGCATATCTTAATGAAATGATTTATCATGCCAAATGTAGAGTTCCACCATGTGTCAGCATTGCATGTCAGTTCATGTTTGGGGACCATCTTGACAGGACTTTATTGAATATGTACTGTAAGTACAGTCAGTACTATGTACAATAGGTAGCTCTGTAATAAGGATACTCACCTCAGTGGTTGGGAAACCAGCTGAGGTGTAACTAACTAAAGATGCATAGAAAGAAGGCTGTGCTTATGTAACCTAACTCACACATTTGTAACTCCTACAGACTTCCAGGACTCTTGAACTAATTCTTTGCATTGCCTTGCTTGATGGTGTCCAAGAAGTCATCACGATAAAGTCCAGATGCACAAATGGCATCAACAATGAGACAGCCCATTTTAATAGGGTCCTTTTTCACAGCAGCTGCATACTGTGTGTGGTCAGTGTGGTTTAGGAAAGCATTGAGCCATGCTTGTGTGATGTCCTTGAGTGCAGAAGCTGAGAAACTGTTCATAACATGGCTTACACAGATATGGATAATATGTGGAAAGCATCTTATCTAACAGTCACGCATGCTGAATTTGATGTCCCAATCACATAATAATATCTTGAGCTCCTGCATACATGTTTCATTGTTGGCAGCACATTGAGCAGTGTTCAATCTGGTCATTTTGCATCATCTCATGTGAGCTAATGCATAAAGACATGAGACTAATCTTGGATGTAGCACCAACACAGTCAAGGAGAGCCAATATCATCCTGGCCAACAGGTTGCCATTGTGTTTCCCCTTTATCCTTGTAAATACAATCAATGCCAATCTTAACTCAAAGTGACCTTGGGAATCCTCAGTGATTCAATGGGCTGTCAGCACAAGGTAGCCTGCCATTTTCTCCAACAACCAAGTGTCAGTGGTCAAGGAAATTTATCCAATTGCATTCTAGGCAACATAGATTGTTCAATGGGATGAAGAAGCAGACAGATGGCAACTATGCTTACCCCCAATTCCTTCCTGAGAACTACAAGATATTGCCTCCATGTTTCTATGATCTTGTTACAAACATTTGTCTGATGAGGAATGTCAGAGTTGTGGAGGGGTTTCCGAAGGTACAAAAGAAGCTGTTGGAATTCTAGGCACTCTATGACATTGATGGACTGTAAGAGATATGTCAGAAGTTACAGGAAAGAAATATTGGAACAACCTGCATGGTCATCAGCCACAATGAAGTCAACAAGATGCTGATGCAAACCCTTCATCAAGAAGACAGGTATAGAGCCTTGGCCATTGGAATCACCTGCCTCCCTCTGACCAGCCACTAATGTTTGGGCATGAAGACCCTTCAAAGTCCCATGCTCAGCGGCTGCTTGTCGCCATTTGGCAAGCATGTAGCCAAGCAACTGGGCAGTCTTGACACTCTCAAGCCATACTGGCCAATCGTGCACTTCCACCAATTCCCAGTATTCGTGAAGCTGCCACCAATTGATGTGGGGGTGAAGCATGGAGGTCCCAGAGGTGGATGAATAAATATACCTGTGCCGTGTCTTTAACAAAATATCTTGTTTTAGTGTGAATCTTCGATTGTATAAGAGAAGAGACATACCTGCAATGGATACAGGTAGAAGCTATCTCAGTCCGTTCAAAGAAATATTAGATATCAGTAGTACTAGCAGTCTTCATGGATTGGGTTCAAGAAGGATCAATAAACAGGTCATATACTCCAGCAAAGGATTGTTGATGGGAGGACTTGGCTCAGCTTGGAGATTTTTGCAAGCCTCAGTCACATCTGAGTCAGAACCTGACACTTCATTGAGATTGAACTCCTCCCCATCTTCTTGCATGGTAGGGATGCATGTGTGATGGCATGGAGCAGCAGGAGCTGGCATGTGAGTCATCAATGCTCTCTTGGTCAGTTGTTTGGATCGACTCCCTCATCTAGAGGCTGTGGGTGTGGAGTGTGCTCCAGGGCATTTGGGTTAGCCTGGGTTCTGGGTGCTCATTGTGTCATGGGAATGTAGGAAGGAGTAGCAATGCAGGAAGATTTTAGCCATTTTCTTTTTCTACCTCCAATAGACTTATCACTAAGTAAGACTTGTGAATGCAATATGAGGTGTAAGAATCACTAAGCATCCTGTAAGATGTGAAAGGTGGAGCTAAATGGCCTACTACTTAGTCATAAGGATATTACGTAATCCAAACGCCTCCCAATTATTGGCTGTAGCAATGTTTACTTCTTATGCTCTATATGATCATTACAGGGCATGGACTATCAATAGATTATGAGCTTGTAGGAAGCACACACAGGAGAATCCAGGGGACTTCTGTAACATTACCCCTATTGTATACCTGAGACACCATCTCAGAAACTAATGTTCCCATCACTGTTGGTCTCATTGGGGTCCCTTCTGTTGACGCAAGCATGGTAGGTAGGACAGGCGAACTGAATATGTCCTGGGGTGCACAAGTGGCAGTAAGGACATTGATATTGGGGACAGGCAGGTCGAAGATGGTCATGACTGTTGCAGATGTAGCAGCAGAGAGCTGTTTGAGTGTGATGTTGAGGAAGCAAAACTCCTTGGACAGTGGTAGTTTGAGAGTTGGGAATATTGGCAGGATAGGGGCAAGATTGGAGGACCAACCCAATGATGTTTGCCAATTGGAAGAAGTTGAGTTCAATGGTCCTGGTTCTTTGTCTGTGAACTGGGGGTGGAACAGGAATGGGGCTCTGTGGCAGAAAGGGGATTTCCTGTGCCAAGGTGACTGCAGTAGTAACTCTGGAGTCAAGGTTTGGAGTAGATTCAGGAATGTGAATTCCTGGTTGAGAGGATCTGGAAGAGCCCTTGAAATAGAACCGATGTTGTTCCTCAGTGAAAAGTGAGAGGGCAGCAGAGAGTGTTACGCTAAGCATAGAACCTAGCTTTAATCAGCAAGAGCTTCATGATGAACGACAAGTATTGAGTTACTAGAGGGCCACAATCTCAGAGCAAGTATTGAAGAGTCTACTGCGCTTTGTAGGTGTAGAGACTTATGAGAAGGGTCTTGCAAGGTAAATCACAATCTACTGCACGGATTGGGCTAGAAACTACACTTGAATTGTGTAGAACTAATTGGGGAACTACAAGTACACTGGGTGTTTATATACTGGGAGTGGACCCTGAATAAGGGATTCTAAAGGGGAAACAGAACAGCAGAGTGCCATTCTAGAAGGGAATACGTCCATAAGGAGAACAGAACAGAATGGGTGAACTGCAGAATGCGAAAAGGAACAGAACAGAACAAAGAAGACATACAAAAGAGGAAAGAGGAGTTTTAGCATTAAAGGAGGCACAGAAAGAATGGAACTCTGTTGGACTAAGGATCAAAGGAGTCAGGAGGAAGATTGAAGAAGGAAGCAAAATCAGAAGTGGAGTCCTTGGGTTCCCATGCAGTTACACACCAGTTGAACTCAAGTTCCTCAGCCTCGGTAATCCAGGGGATTTCTGTAACAGAGAGAATTTGCTAGAAGATTGGTTTTGGGATGAACTGGAAGAACTGAGCAAAGTTTGTGAGGCTAAGAAGCTGGAGAACCTCATATCGCTGTCCAGTGAGTCTGTTGTTCCAACAGGAGGCATCCTCAGGAAAGAGAACAGAAATTCCATGAAATGGATATGACCCCTGGTGTAGTTGTAGTAGAGGCAGACAAGATCATGGGCAAATGGTGCTGTCTGGTAGTCAGATATCTGCTCAATGGGGAGGAGTGCTGAGGGGTCTTTGAGGACAGAGGCATAGATAACATGGCATTCTCTATCAGGATAACTTGATTATGCAGGGGCAAGAAGGGTAATGAATCAGTGGGAGATATGCACTGATAGGTGTATGGTTGATAACAAAGTCTTCAGAGATCAGAACGATAAGTGGAACAGTTAATGTTCTGAGGAGTTCTGAGTGAAGGAAGGGAGTGAAGGACGATAGACAAAATTGTTATTGAGACAGGCTTAAGGCCATGTCTTATATACTGTTTAGTGATGAAACACTGATGTAAGTGATACATGTTTTAAATATGAAATCTGTAAGAGATATAGAGATAACACACGTATTAGGGATGAAACATGTAAGAGAATGTGAAACATATAATGAAATGTGTATCACATCTTATGACACAATGATGTCATAGTCTAGACTGAAGATAAGAATAGCTTATCTATAATGGTGAGTGTTACGATCAGTATATTCCCATACCCCTATGTTCATTGGACTTATGTATAACAACAGACACTTTTTCCTCTTCACCTTTCACCCCTATCTCGTGCATCATAGTTGTTTCACTTCTTCACTCTGTCCCACGCACTAGACTTCTCATCTTCCCCGTTTCACACTTTATGTTTCACCTTTTCACAGAAGCGTTCGATCACACTTCCCTTCCATTCCCTTGATATGCATGTTTCACATACGTTATGCTTCTCTTCTATTCTGCCACACCATGTGTTGGCCTCACATGTTTCATCTCTGTTTCACCCTATGCCCTTTTCCCCTTTTGTTCCTGGATTGTTAGATACGATCACAACATGTACATACCTCCAGTAGGTACTTAAGGCTCGATGCCAGTGCCAGAGAACTCTAGTCTAGTTCTCTTGGTGTTTACCCATAAAGCACTATAAGAAGGACTCTATTGGCCTAACAAGCCTCTTCTCTACACTTCCCTTTCGAGTCCAAGTATCTGTTGGCAACCTAAGGAGCTACGCTCTAGGGTTGTTTCATTAGAACTAGACTTCCAACTACCACCTTACCTTGCCAACTTCGATGCTACCTCACAAGTGCGTCCCCACAAAGGATTGCCTGCACTAGGAGCTTACAGTAGAGCCAGTGCTGATCCCCCTCCATCGTTTCCTTCGCTCTTTCCCCTCTAACTCGGGTCAAGTCGGCCCTACTAACCTCTTGTACGGGGCCTAAGCAGAAGTAGCTAAGCCGGAACACGTAAGAGAGCAAATAGCCTCGCCAGCAGAATCAGCAGGCTCACAGGGTGTGGAAAGGACCCCAACACCACCACCACAACAGAACTCCCCAGATGCTGCTACTCTTTTCTTAAGACTATTAGAAGCTGACTTACGGCTGTCAGACTTCCACTTCACTTCAGACGAAGAAATCAACCAAGCGGTAATTGTAGCAACCGCCCTCAGATCAGGCATCCCTGAACCCTCATCCATAGAGAGAGCATCCCAGCACTCACTGGTGGACGACCAGTCCACAGATCTGAATGACCTCATATTCCCACACTCGGACACACGCTTACGTGCCCTCTCTCAACCATTGCACGAAGAACTGTGCCGGTTGTTTCTCTCCAAAGAAGAACCGCAATTCAGAGAACCTGCAGAACGCCTGTCACCCCTAAGTCTCCTCACCCCATCACCAATCGCAGAATCTAGCCGCAAAAGAAAAGAACGTGACAAAGAGGAAGTAAGACCAGAAATTAAGAAACCGGTTAAGAAAAGAAGAAAGATCATACTCCAAAAGATCTCTAAAGACAGAGACAGAGATCCCCAATACTCAAGAATAACCTTACGTCCCCCACACATTCTATGCAAACCAGAACGCTACCATACCAAGTAGAATTACACCCATCCTTACACAATAATGTCCCAGAGAATTAACCAAATCCTTGGAGATGCTACAATCTTGTGGGAAAATAAGATAACTGCCATTTTGGAAGAATTCAATGACAGGATGGCAGACTTACAAGCAGTGTCAAACCAAGTGACACAACTCACCGAAAGTAACAATCAGCTAATGGCAACAATCAATACCCTCACCGCTGCCACACCAGGAGCAGCACTGGGTGGAGCTTCGCAACGAGTAGAATTTTTTGCAGACCCTGGAGAATATGACGGGTCCAAGGCCAAGTTTGAGAAATGGTGGGCCAAAATGAAAGCATGGCTAGAAGTCAATTCTACCACCATTATCCCCACCTTCTACAAAGCAGTAGTTGCTGTGCTTTCATGACTCAAAGGAGCAAAGGCAGGTGGGTTTGCCCAGACAAGGCTCACACAAGGAAGGACGTATACCTGGGCCACTTTGGTTGATGAAATAGAAGGGCTCTTTAGGAGTACCAACCAGAAGAACTGGGCACGCGCCCAACTGAACAAATGCTATCAAGGACACACCCCCACAGATGACTTCATTGTCTGATGGGAAGCGCTTTACCAACAAGCAAGTATCGACCCTTCACACGCAGTCGAGTTACTCGAGAAAAACACATGAGGAGCAATCATTGCTCAAATTTTCAGAGAAGGCAAATGCCAAGCAGATCCTGCCCTCTATCTCCAAGAGATCAGAAGGGTCAGAAAGACAGAAGAGTCCCTTGATTTCATAAGGGGCAGAACTCAGAAATGAGCTTTGGCTCCACAATCTAAGCGAGACCCGAATGCCATGGACATCGGGGCTACAAACAAGGGCTGCTACAATTGCGGCAAAGAGGGGCATTTTACCAAGAATTGCCCAAAACCAATCGTCGCCTGTCCCAAGTGCAAATGGCTTGGAGGACAGCACAAGAAGGGCTGCAAGAAAGGTGGCCACAATGCATGAGAAGTGAACACGTCCTGGGATGACGGTAAAAGCACCACAAGTGATGATGAATGTGAGGTATGCAAGGCCTCAAAAGGAAAAGGAAAGGACTTCTCAAAGTCCATTCAAGGCATGAGTTTCGAAGAAGCTGCTGCCTGGTTCAAGGATTAGGAGGCTATCCGAAAGAAGGCGGGAAAAGCCTAAGCCTGAGGAACTTATCTGGGTGTTCCAAGGGCTCTTTTTCAAATAAGTATTCCCCTTTGCCAGTTGAGGAGTCAGATGACGATGACTCAGCTGGTAATTCTCCATTTACCTACATGTTAGGGGTGCCTCCTAGTGAGCATGGCAGGGACGTTAAACCTGTGCTTGATTCCCCTTTCTCAAAGAACGAAACCCCAGAAACCGAAGCCTTTGTACATAACATCAACCCTACATGGGAAATTATGCTTTCAGTCCAAGTCGCACCCCTGAGCACATGCCACTCCCTTATGAAAGTCGATGCCCTGCTTGACAGCAGTGCAAATGCAGTCTTTATTGACAGATCATGGGCAGAAAGGCTCAAACTCCCCCTCTCTGAGTTATGACATGCCATTCCCATTTTTAATGTAGACGGAACAAAGAACTCTGCAGGGAACATCACACACTCAGTGGACCTTATGATCGAGTACCAAGGACATTGCGAAAAGGTGACAGCTGAAGTAACGGACCTCAGAAAGAATGCTCTGATCCTTGGATTCTCTTGGCTAAAATGCCACAACTCAGAAATAGATTGGGTCAAGGGCTCAGTACGTATGACACGTTGCCCAAGGCACTGTCACGCCCTCCAAGATAAGCCGGTCTTCATTCATATGATCGAAAAGGAAGAAGAGGACATCCAATATCAGGTTCATGCGACGATCCATGCCCTAGATGAAAAGTTAAAGACGGAAATGATGGCAGAGCAACTCGTCCCCTCGCAGTATCACAATTATCTAAAAGTGTTCAGCAAAGCCGAATCAGAAAGGATGCCAATAAGAAACCCGTGGGATCACGCCATCGACCTGAAAGACACATTCCAATCCAAGAAAGGTCATATCATTCCTTTATCCATGCAAGAACAGGAGGAAGTTGCCACTTTTCTAGATGATCAGCTGAGCAAAGGATACATTCATCCCTCCAAATCCCCACAAACCTCACCAGTATTCTTCATCCCTAAGAAAGATGGCAAGAAGCACATGGTACAGGATTACCATTACCTAAATGAACACACAGTAAAGAACAATTACCCGCTGCCCTTAATCTTCCAACTAGTAGATAAGCTAAAAGGGGCTAAGCTATTTACAAAGATGGATCTTCGATGGAGCTACAACAACGTCTGTATCAAAGAAGGTGATGAATGGAAGGCCGCTTTCGTCTGCTACAAAGGAGCATTCAAATCCTTAGTCATGTACTTCGGGCTATGCAACTCCCCTGTCACTTTCCAAGCTATGATGGATGAAATATTTGCTGATATGGAGGATGTAATTGTGGTCTACATTGATGACCTTATGATATTCACCAAGACAGATGACCAAGATGAACACAATAGAATTGTGTGTGAAGTATTGCGGAGATTAGAAGAAAATGATCTCTTTGTCAAACCAGAAAAATGCTTCTTCTCGAAGAAGGAAGTAGAATTCCTTGGAATGATGGTCGGAGTCGACAGTATTAGAATGGACGATTCAAAAGTCAAAGCCATCCTGGAATGGCCAGAACCAAAGAATGTCAAAGGAGTCCGCAGTTTCCTTGGACTTGCCAATTTCTACCAAAGGTTCATCAAGGACTACACACAGCTTGCTTGTCCTATGAATGATCTATTAAAGAAAGAGCAGCCTTTCAAATGGAAAGAAGCACAACAAGTCGCGTTTGACACGCTGAAAGAACGTTTTACCACAGCACCCATGTTGGCATTCCCAGACATTGATTGTCAATTCCGCTTAGAAACTGACACTTCCGACTATGCCACAGGGGCTGTACTATCTATATTAAAAGAAGACAAGTGGCATCCAGTTGCCTTTTCCAGCCATAGCATGACGCCCGCAGAGCAAAACTACCCCATTGCCGACAAAGAAATGTTGAGCATTATTCAAGCATTGGAAATCTGGCACCACTACCTGGAAGGGTCTCGTCACCAGTTTGAGATCTGGAACAACCACGCCAATCTAAAATATTTTATGCAATCCCAGAACCTGAATTGATGCCAAGCCCAATGGTGGCAATGGCTCTCTTAGTTCAATTACCTTTTTGTCTATAAGCCCGATGCTACTAACGTAAAAGCTGATGCACTCTCAAGGAGAGAAGACCATGCAGTTGGTATAGAACATGATAACAAAGGAATCATGATGATTCCACCGGAGTGGATACAGGCCTTACCGGTCGCAATCCACAATGAAGGCGAACAAATCTTACATTCCATTATGAAGAAGTTACATGTGCTCAAAGAGAGCAAAGTTAAGGAACTATGCAAGAAGCACGGAGTATGCCATGTTGATAAAGTATTATGCAACCAAGAAGGAAAAGTCTTCGTCCCTGATGACGAAACCATTCGCTTATCTATTATGAAATCTTTTCACAACTCTCCAGTCGCTGGTCATCCTGGTTATGAAAAGACCTTAGAACTTCTCAGGAGAAGCTACTAGTGGCCCAACATGACCATTTACATCAAAGATTATGTCACTCAATGCGATTGCTGTGCATGCATGAAAGGAGGTAACTGCACCCCAGCAGGCACATTAATCCCACTTCCTATTCCAGAAGGTCCCTGGCAGGATGTCTCTGCCAATTTTACTACTGATCTTCCCTCCTCTGGTGGCTTCGACTCCATCCATGTCATTGTAGATCGGTTCTCTAAAGAAACTGTATTTATCCCATGCAACAAAACAGTCACAGCGCTGGATACCGTTAAATTATATCTTCACCACATTTGGAAGAACCATGGCCTTCCCCGTTCGATTGTATCAGATCGCAGACTGCAGTTTGCTTCCCAGGTTATGCAGGACATCTGCAAACGCCTCGGGATTATGTCTAAATTATCCACTGCTCATCACCCGCAAACAGACGGGCAAACAGAACGCATGAATCGAGATCTTCAGCAGTATCTCCATCTATTCTGCACTGAGAAGCAGGAAGAATGGTTGGACTGGTTACGAATCACCCAATTTTCATATAACTTGAAGATCTCAGCATCTTCAAAGAAAACCCCTTTTTAAGTTACACATTTGTATGTCCCCTGTATGGGTGTGGAACAACGTGTCTCCAAAGCGCCAGCCGCTATGGAGTTTGCTGATGAACTGAGCAAGACTTTGAAGGAAACAAAAGATAATCTAAAGGCATCCCAAGAGCAAATGAAAGCTCAAGCGGATAAACACCAGTCCAAAGCTCCACAATATCAGGTCGGAGATAAGGTCTGGTTAGCCACAGATAACCTGCGCTTGACGTGCCAATCCAATAAGTTAACGGAACAGTGGCTAGACCCCTTCCCTATTTTGGAACTCATGGGCCTCAATGCAGTTAAGCTTAGACTTCCCAGGGGAATGAAAATCCATGATGTTGTGAACATCTCGCATGTCAAACCCTACAAGGAACGGTTGCCTGGTCAACCTGCCATCTGGCCTGGCCTGGTTGATATCACTGAAGACCACAAAGAAGTTCATGAAGTAGATTATTTGGTTGATTCCTGATTGAAGGGACGCCGCCTCGAATACCTGGTGCATTAGAAAGGCTTTGAGGACACAGATCGTACATGGGAAACACTTGGAAATCTTTCTGGCACTCAGGACGCCATCTGCGAATTCCACATCCTCCACCCAAGTGCCCCACGAAAATTGTCTATGACCTTCGCCCAGTTCAAGAAGTTATTTAATCCATACGTGAATTATACTGAATGCAGGTCTCCACCCTTGAATTGCCTGGAAGTTGATCCCTAGAAGGGGGGTAGTGTTATGATCGGTATATTCCCATACCCCTATGTTTGTTGGACTTAACATTTTCCACATATAACAACAGACACTTTTTTCTCTTCACCTTTCACCCCTATCTCATGCATCATAGTCGTTTCACTTCTTCACTCCGTCCCATGCACTAGACTTCTCATCTTCCCTGTTTCACACTTTATGTTTCACCTTTTCACAGAAGCATTCAATCACGCTTCCCTTCCATTCCCTTGATACGCATGTTTCACATACATTATGCTTCTCTTCCATTCTGCCACACTGTGTGTTGGCCTCACATGTTTCATCTCTGTTTCACCCTATGCCCTTTTCCCCTTTTGTTCCTGGATTGTTAGATACGATCACAACATGTACATACCTCCAGTAGATACTTAAGGCTCGATGCCAGCACCAGAGAACTCTAGTCTAGTTCTCTTGGTGTTTACCCGTAAAGCACTATCAGAAGGACTCTATTGGTCTAACAAGCCTCTTCTCTATGCTTCCCTTTCAAGTCCAAGTATCTGTTGGCAACCTAAGGAGCTACGCTCTAGGGTTGTTTCAGTGAGTAATATGGATAGCATAAAAGATAAGGTCATAGACCATTCTAGAATCTGGTATCAGGAATGAATATTAAAATAAGAAATACCAGAATTCCAACACTCCTCCTCGCTGATCATGTTACAATTGAAAGGGAAGGAGTTGAAGAGCTTTTCTTCCATCTTTGAACTTCTGCTTGTCAAGATTCTTCATGAAGATATCAGCAAATTGCTGATCCATAGGCACATAGTAGAGCTTAATTTCTCCAAACTCTACACTTTCATGAATGTAGTGGTCAGTCATGCAAACATGTTTTGTACGAACTTCTTGTGCAGGATTTGAAGTGAGGAACATAGCACCTTGGTTATCAACACAAAGTGGTAGTGGACCTATGTATCTTGAAACATAATTCGTCATAGACATTATGTGTCCAGCAAAGTTGTTTCACAATCTTGCTCATGCCACAATATTCTGCTTCAGTGGAAGAAAGTGTAACTTGTCATTGTTGCCTAGATAGCCATGATACAATGTCATTTTTTAAGAAGATGGCATAACCAGTAGTGGAGTGTGATGTCTCAACATCTCCAGCCCAATCTGTATCAGAGTAAGCACATAAGCCATTTTGGTCACCATGTCCAGAGTACGAGATGCAAAGATCCTGAAAGGATGACAAGTAGTGCATAATATAGAGCACCTTTTGCAAATGTTCTTCCATAGGATTGGAAGAGAACTGAGACATTTTGATAACCACAAAGGCTACAGTGAGGTGCAAAACCGTTGCAATGCCTAACCCCAAACCGGGGCGCGAAGCGCCCCGCAATCACTTGTGGGAATTTCACTTTGCTTTGGTGGGAACAAATAAAGTATA
>JBBPNN010000525.1:0-21380 GCA_038090935.1 Hortiboletus campestris | reverse complement strand
GAAAGACTCAAACTCGACCCGGATTATACTACTCACTCGTATATTAATGTCCCTTCTTCAACGAAGGTACGGCCCAGCACAGCAACTGTCATCTTACCCAACAAGGAGCTCTATATTTCTCGGATCAATATTGCAAAGGAGTATCTTTATGCAGGAGAATCCTATGAACTTTGCCTCACAGCTAATACAAGAGTCGTTTTAAACGACCCTATCACTCACAAGGCTTTCCGACACTCTTCGTCATGGGAACGTTACAAACATCTTCGTGGATTGAATCCCGCCCCTCACTCTGGGTTTCTTCGGTTGCATCCTACCACACTGCTGGCTTCATCGCCAGAGCGTTTTCTTTCGTTTTCTCGTCCACCGGGATCAACGTATCAACTACGTCCCATCAAAGGCACCGTTCGAAAAGGACCTGGCATCAGCCGTGCTGTCGCAGAACAAGCGCTTCGAGGCAGTGTGAAAGAGGTCGCGGAGAACTTGATGATAGTCGACCTCATACGCCACGATCTCCACAATGTTGTCGGTGAAGACGTCGACGTAACTCAGTTTTGCAAAGTCGAGGAGTACAAGACCCTCTGGCAACTCGTCAGCGTCATTCAAGGGAGACCTACCGATGGCGCGGATGAGCCGGACAGTCGGTATGCCAATGGTGCCCTTGGATGGGAGTTGCTGAGGCGTAGCCTCCCACCTGGTAGGATTTTCTTGAACACACCCATTCGTATCGTTTGAACCTCGTGTCCCATAGGTAGCATGACCGGAGCACCTAAGAAGCGCAGTGTCAAAATCCTGCAGACCCTCGAAGACAACGAACGGAGCGTCTATTCAGGTGTCTTTGGCTACTGGTGCGTAGGAGGTGGTGGGGACTGGTCGGTTACCATTCGGAGTTGCTTCAAATACGACGATCGGTACAACCGAATGTCCGTGCCTTCCTCCCCAAAGCCCACAGAGTCGGTGTCAACCACCGACCCTCATAAAGAAGAGTGGGTTATGGGTGCTGGTGGTGCCATCACGGCGTTGTCGGACCCTCAGGCAGAATGGGACGAGATGACGGTCAAGCTTCAAAGTGTCCTCCGTGTTTTTGGGGCTGCGATTCCCCGTAGAAAGTAAATGTATTCTATTCCTTTACACATCGCATACATTGTTGATAATTGAATTCAACTTCAACCGCTGGAAAGCTTCGGGTGAGGGATGTGGTACTATGTACGCATCACGGGGGATATGGATTTCATCGGGGTCGTGATCAGGCCATGAGGGATATATGTTTGAGTTCGCTGCAACACATTCTAAGTTGGAAGGTTCGGCGAGGAGTATAAAGCGCTTACTTCTGAACTTGTTGTCCTACTTTCATAAGAGGATACAAACTGGCGATTTCTGCTTCAGGCACCGTCTCGATTGTTGTTGCGCGCTGTATCAACGTTGGTAGAGGGGAAAGATTGTAATCGGAAGAAAGATGCCAGAAAAAGGTCGATGAGATTCTGATAAGAGGCCGATCTGGGTGGCTAAGCTTGCGTTTCGCAATGACCTAGACAGGGTGCGTTTCAAGCGCAGAAGAAATCACGTGTGCGCCTACCACTCACGTCGACAGTCGCTTCATTCACGACGACTTCATGGAAGCCGGCCTTGATAAGACCCCCAGTGAGATGTTCGATTTGCGTTCCTGCTTGTACGAGAAGATAGCGTCCAGTTGGCGGAAATCTAACAGGAATGCGCTTCCCAGTATTCCGTGCCCAAATATTGAGGCCTGGGTATCGCGAGCGACCGTGGATAGTGAGGCAGTTGAGATCCGTATGAAATCCTGCTAAAATGGTATCCTTCTTGCCGTACTTGGTGAGATCAGAGGCCGTTGGACCAAGTAAATGCGGTCTGTGCAAATCCAGTCAGGGCATAATCACGCAGGGGATATATGCATGCTTGCCCGTATCTCCCTGCCTCCTTGATGGTGTCTCGAGGGAGTCCAAGACCGACTGCGATCATCTCCGCGACATCCTCGACACTTGACAGAAAGGGCACATGAGCATCATCAAGAATGAAAAGAGAGTGCCATACGCATCCTTCATGGACTTTCCCCACTTCTCCATGGTGGGCCGCCAGGTGTCCTTGAAGACAGGGGCTTGAGGAACAACGTTGGGTGCATTTAGCACAGGGTATTGTGTCTCGTATGGAGGCGGAGTGCCCATTTTCCAAAAGAAACGACATTTAGGATCCGGGTGGTGACCAGAGATGTCCAAGGGTCTTTCTGTAGGATCGAGACGGGCAATGATGTCGAGACATGGCTGGTGAACGGCACACTTTGGCTTCTCGGTGTTCTCGAGGGTAACGCCGACCTGATATGAAATCTCAGGGCGCTCGTCCTTTCTGAGCTCCTGGAGTGGTTGTGCAAAGTAGTCCTCGACGAGATCGAGAAAGACGTTATTGTCCTCTTCTGACACGCGAGAGTCATGCACAAGGAGAGCTCCGTACGTTATCAGAGCGTTGGCAGCCTAACAAGGATGTGTCTTTGCAAGCTTGGACACAAAGCTCGATGCGCATACCTTTTTGCATTCTTGTTGGACTCTCTCTGAGCTGAGGTGCTCAGCAAGAAAGAGGTCGAGGTCGATGACTGGCAACGTCTCTGACAGATTGGACATGATGGCTTGGGCTGATGAATCATGATCGGTGACATCGCCATCCACGACCGTGCGGCCCATCTCGGCACCTGCCGCCTCATTTCTACCCTCACCCCACCATCTCCCGACGAATAGCCCACCATGTTGAAGGTCTGCATCGCTGCCACCGTCCAGCTCGATGGCTGATCTATCGCACAGATCCTTAGCATGAAGAAAAACGAGGATGCGGCGGCGAAGAAGAAGCCAAAGACCAGCGCCGCACAGATTCGTGTACAGAAAGGTTTGTCTAGCTCAATGATCGCCCTGGATGCCGTTGTACCTCGCCATTGTACCAGACCTGACCGAGCTTGACCTGCCACCGACGATGAAGACACATTTTCCCGACCCAGTTGATCTTCTCAACTTCACGCTCACAATTACTCCGGACGAGGGTATGGAAACACGTGTCTTCTCTAGCTCTGACGTTCAACACGAGTCACTACAGGAATGTATCGCGGCGGAGCGTTTGTTTTCTCGTTTACAATCAACAACAACTACCCCCATGAGCCACCAAAGGTCAAATGCACACAAACTGTACGCGTTTCGCAGCGCCAATAGCTCACAAAGTGCTGATGAACATCAAGATATATCATCCTAACGTAGATTTAGAGGGCAACGTCTGCTTGAACATTCTCCGAGAAGACTGGAAGCCAGTGCTAAATCTGAACTCGGTGATGGTTGGACTACAGTATTTGTTCCTCGAGCCGAACGCGGATGACCCGTTAAACAAAGGTAGGAAATGTCCACTCTGCGCGTTTTCGGTCGTTGACGAGACAACAGAGGCTGCGGAAGAGCTGCGAAAGAACCGGGACATGTTCATCCAGAACGTCAAGTCTTCCATGCGGGGCGTGCACATCAAGGGTGTGCAATACGCGAGAGTACTCGTACAATAGTTGTTGCGCATTCGAGAATAATTAGGCCACGCTCACTCGCTAGATCACACTTGGACGTTGGTGGTACAAGAGGACAGTGTGTAAGATATAATTGGAGGAATTAACTGCCCCTATATGTGGTGAATGAGTACGGGCTAATTAAGAGGGGGATATGATAATGCTCGTCTGGATTTTCGATTTGGAATGGGATCTGTGGGATGGTCGGTCAGCAAGGAAGAGACACGTGTCCGTTGGCTAACGACCTCGACCCAGGGATAAAAACACTTCCTGCCAGTCTTTTCGAAATACTCTTGTGGCTTGAAGACGATCTTGTAGATACCAGGGGTGATCTGGAACTTGGGTGCTTGATTCGTTCCCCCATAGTCGCGTGGGGGGAGAAGCGTTATGCAGCGACCATCGGCGTCGGTGGTACTGAGGAGCGACAGGGTCAATGACGGGCCCCGAAAAAGAGGGTGGACTTCACTGCTGAGAAACAGGATTGAACACGCCGAAATTACCCCTGTCGTCATAAACCTGGAGGTTGACGTGGACACCCTCGGCGGGCTTTCCAAGGGAGGTGTCGAGCACTGCCTGTCGTCGTCAGCGGGCACCGACGACGACGACGACGACGACGCACTGACCATGGCAGGTGATGGGTCCTCTCATCTTTCGGTGGACAGCCGTCGTCAGCCTTGGCCGGATCTTATTGGCAAGTCACGTGACCAAGAATAACGGTACACTTCCGCGATCCGATCCGATCGTGAAATAGACATGACCTCGTCGCCGCCGCTGGGCAAATATCTCGCATCGTCCGGTATGTCTTTTCTTCTCGTACCGTCTCCTTACTCACCAGTTCTTCATAGACAAGAAAACAAGGGACAAGGCAGTCAAGCACCTTACCTTGTTTCTCTCTGATCCCGAAAACAATGCCCTCCCAGAGATCGAGATCGCCAAGTTGTGGAAAGGATTGTTCTACTGCGAGTCCTCTTTTCCCATCCTTCACCAGTTTCCTCATGTCTATCTCAGGCTTCTGGATGTCCGACAAGCCCCTCGTACAGCAGGACCTCGCCCAGGAGTTGGCCGAGCTTCTCTTGACGATAACCAGCGTCCCGTCTTCACTACGTTTTCTCAGGGGCTTCTGGATCACCACAGTCAGGGAATGGAACGGAATAGACCGTCTACGGTATGTACTGTACACGTTCGCGATCCTCGTTGCTCAATCTTTAAATCTTGTCCCAGAATGGACAAGTACTACATGCTCGTCCGACGTTTTCTCAATGCCTCCTTCAGGCTCCTCATACGAGCTATATGGGACCCCTCCACTCTCCAGGAGTATACCTCCATACTCACAAATACAGGTGGCCCACTCTGGCAAGCTCTCTTTCCTAAACCCTCTCCTCATTCGATTGATTTCCTACCTCAGCCCCACCGATGTACGCGTACCAGCTGGCCTTACCTTCCATCTGGCAGAAATATACCTAGAGGAACTAGAAAAGGCCGTGTCCGCTTCCGACTCACCCATCCCGGTCCCCATCCTCGCATTATTGTCCCCTTTCATATCCCTCGCCGCCCACACACCGACAAATACGACATATAAGCATCTTGAAGAATCGTTGTTCCGGCCATTGCTTGACGCATTGCGGACATGGACGTCAAATCTTCACAAACGAGCACGAGTCCCAGGCCTTGAGTGTCCTACAATCCTTTCGAACGCCTGTGTGGATGTACCCTACACAGACGCCCCAATGCCCCAAAGCACGTTACGAGAAGCTATTTTGCAAAAACTGTTCGCCGTTGCGAGCGCTGAGGACACCAGAGATACAAATCGACGAAGGATGTATGCACTGTATAAAACTGCAGTAGAAGATGACGATAGTCTAGGGTGACAATTGCAATGCGTGTTATATGTCCGGTAATTCACGTTGTGTCAATCGCCTCCACGTCGTCTCCCTCCACCATTCATTCATGCTTTCGATTCGATCCCAGAGCGTCTCCTCATCAATTCCGTATATCTCGTATTTTCCGCCGTCAAGCGCACGGCCGTCGCGCCGAGCCACCTCAATCGCAGCCTTGTTTTCACCACTGAATAACACATCCTAGTCAGTGTGCGATAATAAACTTGTATCTAGACTCACTTGAGAAGTTCAAGAAGTTCTTGTCGTTCAGGGAAAAAAAGTCGTGGTTCTAGAGCTGCTAGAACGGCGAGTGCCGCACGGAACAGAAACGAATCGCCCTCGAGCATCACCACGTCCCATAATCTAGCACATGCCTCGAATGGCAGATGATCCAGAAACAGCGGTATTAGCCAGCTGGGGAGATATGCAGCGGGAGATATCTGGTGCTGCTTGAAGTTGAAATATACTGGGTTCAGGGAAACCTATCAATCGCCGTCCCACGTATGCGCAAGAAGATATCACGCACTCTTTGGCATACTGTCTGCCAGAAGAGTATCAAAAATCCTGCTCCTCAAGTTAGACATCGCACAAAGCGTGTATAATGGAGTCCTCACCGATAATACGCCTCAACCTGGGTACTGTGGTTCAGTCAGACTGTGTCATTGCCCATTAATCAGACTCACGTCGTCTTTTGTGTTCGTGTCCCCATAAAACGATCTCAAACAATGTCTTTCTAGTAGATTTCTCATAACTACGAAGCCTTGTGGTGCGGACATGTTGATAAGGATCATAGCAGCTATCCTTGATGTTCCACGGATATATCCCAGACCTTCATCCGCACGTGAAACAACCCATGCGCAAAGCAAGTCCTTCAAGTCTTGGTAGAGAGGACCGTTCTCTGGATGGAAAATATGGAGAGCAGGGAGTGTGACAAGTATGTCTTCTTCGATAGCCTGTAGTGTCTCATCAGGAAAGACACCTGAAGACAGGGCCCTTTTTGAGCGTGCAAGACAGCTGCGATAACTATCTAAAGATTCCATGAATATCAGAATCATTACCCCTTCGACGACTAATGTACCTTTGCTCAGAGTCAATGCGTTGCCTGCAGCACGCTCCCACATTAGGGCACGCAGTTTAGTAGGGATTCCGTTCCACCATAATCTGCGAAGCCTGGGATCTCGATGTACGACACGCCAGTCAGGGACTATCTCCTTCTCCCATACATGAATAGATTGTTCGATTTGGAGTTCCCGAGCTAACCTGCGTTCTTGTAAAGCCATTCGCCGTTTTTCTTCTGTAGATCCCATTTCAGAGTAGAAGCGTAATAGCGAGCCGAACCATGTCACCTGCCACCCGACTCTGCTTCATCATGGATTCCCAGTCAGCGAGATGTTTTAAGTCTTCTTGCCGATTCTTTGGGGGAAGAAAATGTGGTCGCGTCTTGCTAACCACCATCTGAAAAGCGGTTGGTCCAGTTGAACGGGACGGTCTGTGACTTTGAGGTGGTAGAACTGACACCTGGCCATTTGGAAGCGAGGAGGAAGTGGTCATCGTTGGCAAATCCAGTGCTGATGGCGTGGGGCTTGGGGCTTCGGGATAATGTGCCCCATCAGAGGGTACAACGCTGTCATCGATCTGTGTTATGACAGAGACGCGGCTTGAAGGCGGTTTAGAAGCATCTATGTGCACTATAGGGTGAGCGGGTTCTTTCCTGTCGTGGTCTTTCTCGTGTAGCACGTTGGCACGTTGTTCTGCCTGTTCCTCGGGCTCCGACAATGAGGGGTGTGATAGTTCTTGGTCAACAGGTGTATGCGACTGCGAGACGCACGACGCAACGCTGGCCGAGTCCGACTTGGAGCCGCAGGTGCTGCCATCCAAGCAGAGGGTTGATATCGAGGTGTTTGGTTCGTCCACCGAGTTGGTCTCCGTCGCCTGATCTACGGTGGCCCAGTGTGCCTGCTCGGCGAGGTGTTTGCGAACGGCTGCGGAGCTGAACTCGAATGGCTGGTCGTCACCCTCGGCGAATGCATCGTCCAGGGCGAGTTGCACCTGGATTCCCTTGCCTGGTTGCCGTTCCAGGATGTGTGGGATGGTGGTCATGGAAAAACGAGTGCCTTGACGGAACCGGTGGCTGTGATTGACCGGCTTCAAATGATTGCAGAGGTCTTGCTCGTCCTCGCCGGACATTCCTCGTCCCTCTTCACCTCCGATCATAACTTGCATCCCGCCTTTCGTCCTCTCCTCCATCCCGGCGAGGAACAATGTCTCCAGGTACTCGGCCAGATCGCACTTCGGTATCGCAAAATTAAAAAGGCGTGTGCGACGCTTTCGCGTCCGGGCTCAAGATACGTCTGCGCGTTGTGCGCGACACTCAACCAGATCCTAAAAGACGACTACGAGAGTCTCGTCGTGGACACCGAGGCAAAAATCCTCCAACGTAACCCGGAGCTCGTCGGACAGGGGTTTTTCGTCCCCCTCGCCGCAGTGCGCGCAACCTTTGCAGAATGGGACGCGCCGCTCGCTGCACTCGAGTCCCTGATGGCGCAGCTCGAGTCTCAAGACCAGTGGCAGCCCGGCCCACTGATCGACATGCTGCTCACCCGTTCAAAGACGGGCGTACATCGCATCTCCCAGATCATGTCTTCGCTGGCAGTCGCTGTGCAACGTACGTGGCGTGGACAGCTGGCCGCGTTCTTGCTCCATGGATCTCTGTCACCCGTCGATCCTCTGGTGTCAGACAGCTATGCACTTCTTGAAGGCTCGATGCCCTTGTGCGTATCTCATCAATCGCGCGAATCTATCATCTATGTCGGGCGCGCCATTGCAACGGTAAAGAAGAAGAAATGGGAAAGTCAGATTCCACGAGAGCAGGCCCTACAGCATGCCAATCTGCTAGATACCGCACTCCCTGAAGACCAGTACAGATTTGACCTGATCATTTCTCAAATCCGGACGAATGTCAGCGAATGGCTGTGGCTAAACGTCCTCACGCGCAAGGACGTGGAAGAATCTGTCGTGTCACTGTAAGTGCATCACAGTTTGGGATCGCACTCGTGCTGACTTTACGCAGCGCAAACTACTTCCTTTTGCGCAACGGGGAATTCAGCCTAGCCCTCATACGAGACATCGAACACCTCAAGATATCTCGCTTAACCACACGTTCTGGTAGCACTTCTATGATCAGGGAGCAAGATCTCAACCTTGCCCTTCTCCGAGCATCCCTGGGGACGACGGCCCAACACGACCCGTCCTTGTTACACCTCAAATTCCAAATGCCTTCAGGGCCAGTCCGGCCCCTGCTCCCTTCTCTTAGTGACAAGGTGCTTTCATCATCGACCACCAGTAATCCTGGAGAGATCACTTCTTTTGATGACCTCCTTCTTGGGACTACCCTCGTCCTCACGTACAACGTAGCTTGGCCTCTTGATCTTTTCCTTCATCCTTCGGATCTGCAGGTTTACTCCGCATTGTTCAACTATCTATCGTCGTTGCGCAAAACGCACACTCGTATTCATACGTGCTGGACATCGTTGTCTAATGCTCAGCGAGCCCGACGAAGATGGACGGGCCTCGGAGAGGGTGGCACTATTGAGGACCTTGAAGCGCGAAAACAACTGCTCCGTTGCGGATGGGGCGTCGTCAGGGACATGGGATGGTTTCTTGACAGTCTGTTGGGGTATGTCATGGTGGATGTTGTCGACGTGGAGTTCAGGCGGTTCAGGGAACTACTCAACAAGCCTCAGCGTGCGCGATCCGAGAGCGTTGGACAGACGGGAAGCAAAGCCTCGCAGAACGCCGGCGGCGTAGATGCGGGAACGAACGCTGATCGGACATATCTCGACTTTACGACGCTTCGGAACCTCCATACCACATATTTAGAACGTCTCGTGACAGGATGCTTGCTTTCGCATCCCACTCTCGCCGCGGTCCTCCGACCTATTTTCGAGGTCTGCGAACGGTTCGTGGCACAGGTTGAGCGGTGGGGTGGGGATGTGCTTCCAGCTTTGCTGTTTGAAGGCAGTCTCGCGGCTGGCGATGACAAGGTAGGTGCAATGGTCCACGAGCGACTTCAAGTGGTATCGGAGATCAACAAGGTGAGCGTCATGTGCGCCGGACAAAGCACTACTGAGAGCAATCCCAGAGTCTGCATGTACTCCTGGATTCGTTCTACGAAGAACTATCGCTCTCGACTTCCCAGCAGCCGTTTACTGCGGCAGGAGATGCATCCAAGTCGATCCTGATGACCAGCACGGGGAACCAGACGATGTTTCAGCGGACGTTTGTAAAAGGCAAGGGGCTTGAATGGAATGGGGAAGTGAGGCGGCGTGTGGAGCGATTGCTGCTTCGGTTGGACCTGAACGGGTCGTTTTCGAGGCGGAAGTCGGGTGGAGACGATATTCTCGGTTAGTCGCTTGCGGCCCGTTTGTTGCTACAATGCTGTGGGTGCGACATGGTCACCGAGCTCTAGACTGTCGATGAAGTGGTTTTCCTCGCTTTGTATAGTTGGGGGTGTGATCAAATAATAAGCCATCGCATGTGGTTCACATTTAATTTTGGCTACAACATTTCTGAGCTTGAGCGCTCCCTCCTGGAGATGAATCGGTCGCTCGCCGATGCTCGTTTTCGAGGAGAATTATGATATCCAATACTTCACAGCCATCTCAAATGCTAACTTCTCTACAATCACAGGGTGTTTATGTAGATAGTCGCAGCTCGTAGGCTGAATAATTTTGGCGTGAATAGAATCTTGGTGCAAGTGGGCGATGGACACATCTGACATTGGGGTCAGTTATAACATCTGGTCAACGGGAATAGCGCTTCGCATGTTGACCATCTTGAACAGAGCTGAATTCACGGGTGTCGGAAAGCCGTATTGTTTCCCGAGACGAACAAGGAAGGATAGGTCTGCCCTTCCTTATATCAGATGCCCCCTTGTCAGGTAGGCAACTCGTTCGACTTCCTGTACGAGTGCATCAGCTTGGAGATCGTGTGGAATCCTGCCCAAAGGAATTTGGCTCCTGTCTACATCTGGAGCAAGCGAACCGAGAGATGCCTGTGTCAGCCTCCAGCTGTGCCCGAAAGATGGCAGTAGCTTCCGTGCAAATATCCTGTAGCATTCGTTTGAATGCCTCATCTTTGAACAAAGCACCATTTTGGCAGCCAAGAATTGCTGAGGGGGTTCACTACGGCATTCACGACTAGCTTTTGGCGCATTGCAAGCTGTACGTCTGACATTCGCCCCCATTCGCATCCAGTCCGTCGAGGGAGCCAAGGACAGCTAATGTGTCACGTAAACTGGAATATTGGTCATGAGATGTTTCACCTTGACGCGCTATATCGTCGAGACTCAGGAGCTCTCTTTCGTGCTGCGGCTTACTCTCTCCGACAACGATGCTTCAAAGTCCCGCCCACAGCTGTCTGGAACGACACCAAACTCGATGCCCGGCTCCTGCGTGTACGACGTGTAACGGTGACTTCGCGAGGGGGATCGTACGCTGGAAGTGTTGGCGTGCGACGTGCGTGCGAATCAAGAGTGAGTACGGGTATGACCGGGCTTTCTGCTGCTGCTTTTCGCCTCTCCCAGCATCTCCGCCATCTCTCGTCCAGAGCGACCATGGCTGCGCGTACGTCCTCCCACCTCCGATCCCTCTACCTTTGTCTCACAGTTTGACAGAATACACCCCTCGTCTCATCGGCGCACCCAACACCCTCGGTGCGCCTCTCGTCGTCGCAAACCCCCGTGTTACTGATCAGCTCGTCCGATATCAGATCACAGGGTCTATATCGAGCGAAACGGTCAAGTCGTCTCACCCTTCCACGACATCCCGCTTTTCGCCGACAAGAACAATGGCATCCTCAACATGATCGTCGAGGTCCCTCGTTGGACCAATGCCAAGATGGAAATCTGCAAGGAGGAACCTTTCAACCCCATCAAACAGGACACCAAGAAGGGCCGTTTGCGTTTCGTCCGCAACTGCTTCCCCCACCATGGCTACATCTGGAACTATGGCGCTTTCCCCCAGGTATGTCCTCTGCATGTCACCCACCATCGTTGCCCGCTCATCCCTGATCCCTGACAGACCTGGGAAGACCCGAATGTCCTTCATGCAGAGACCAAGGCTAGGGGTGATAATGACCCGCTCGATGTTTGCGAGATCGGCGAGCAGGTCGGTTACTGTGGTCAGGTGAAACAGGTCAAGGTCCTCGGCATCATGGCCTTGCTCGACGAAGGCGAGACAGACTGGAAAGTCATCGTCGTCGATGTCCATGATCCCCTCGCTCCAAAACTTAACGACATTGAAGACGTCGAGCGTCACCTCCCTGGCCTGATCAGGGCGACCAACGAGTGGTTCAGGTAGCCTTTCACCTTGCTCTCAGGCCGAAGGAGTATCCGTCCGCTGACGGATGGATACAGGATCTACAAGATTCCCGATGGCAAGGGCGAGAACATTTTTGCTTTCTCTGGCGAGGCCAAGAACAAAAAGTATGCAACTGAGATCATCCACGAGTGTCAGGAGGCATGGCGTCGTCTCGTTCATGGCGACACCCCAGCCAAGACTCCTACATATGATCTTTCGATGTGCGTTCAGTTCAACTTGGTCACGACTCGGATGTGGACTTACTCCAATCCCTTCTAGTCGTAACCTAACAGTTCCTGGCCCTGGCTTAACCGATCCCCTCGACCCCGTCTACGCCAATATCCCTCTTGACTCGAGGCAGCCCCCTGCTCCCATCGATCCTTCAAGTGAGTTTGATGCTGGTCTGTGGTTCGCTAATTCTGACAATGTTCCAGTCTGCAAGTGGTTCTACATCTCTTCCGTTCAGGTCTAGAGCTATTTCGAACATTTTGTGGATCCTTGTACAAAGTCCTAGTACTGTCATATCCTTGCAATCCCACCAGATTCGGAAGATGTAAACGTGGTGTATGAATTGAATATCGGACTAGAGATACAAGTGCAAGTAATGATGTTCTAAAGACACCTCAGTGCCTTGGCTTTTCAAGACCCTCCTGCAACGACGGATATCGACAGTAACGGTCTGAGATGGACGTCACTGTCCATGTACCTGTCAAGCATTCGTCAATATAGTGGAATTCCATGTGTTGGCTCAAGTATACCTTCGAGTGCCGAAAAGACGGAATACTCATGAGTCATGACGCCCGACACTGTGTGGGTCTCGAGGACCTTTCCTGGCTTGCCTCCCTTCCTGGGGCTGGGCTCTGCACGTTGATATGTAAAAGTGAAGGGAGGTTCGCCAATCAGCGTGAACACAATCTCGGCTTGATCACCTGCAAGAGAGGGTCAACGCTTTCAGCCGACTTCTAGGGCAACAACAGCCATACCTTCGTGTATGTCTTGGTATATGCGCTTCCCGTGACCTACCTGGGCCGACGGTAATGGGTGGATGTTCATGCGCAAGTTGGCAACAGCGGCTTTACACATCTTTTGCTGGTGGGCAACAGAGCCGACGATGAACTCGCCACTTTGTTGCTGAACAATCGACCATGGTGATGTTTTCGCTTCCTGCGTGTAGGATTTACCGCTGATTCGGTATCTATTGGACCATAAGCAAAGTTGGCGAGCGTCGTGTACGCGCCGACTCACCCAATTGTCCAGGGTGGTGTCCCCTCCAGCTGGAACTGAGTCACATCACCCACACAGAAATCCTTCTTATTGTCCATAGGGATAATAGCAGCCGTTTCGGCGACATCAATCCAGATCGAACGCTGCAGGGGGTCAAGTTCTGCCTGCTCACAGCGTGAAGAATCGTGTACGGTTTCGATCGTCACTTGATAGGGTCCAATGGATGCGAAGTAGTATGACGGTATATCCAACTTCCAAACCTTGTCATGCACTTCCACGGCTTCGTGCCGTACCTTGCTGGCAGCAAGGTTTTTGATCGATAGATGGAGCTGGAACGGAGGTGTACCCTCGAGTAGGATCGTACCGTCAGATGACGCTAGATCTCGAGAACTAAGGACGTCATTGAGGCAGAAAGACATGCGATTATCGTTCTTGAACTTTGCAGAGGGCTTAGGAAAGACTTCTTGCTCAAAGACCAGCCGCTCTGAGCGTGGAACCACGGCACTCTTGTGCTTGTGGAGTGGGTATGCTGCATCTCCAACTTGCTTCACTTCATAGTACTTGCGGCCAGAGCTAGACGTGTGAAGTTGGAAACGCGTTCGTGGCTGGATGCTGCTGAAAGTCGGTTGGTCCAAAACGATCGTACCAACTCCTGATTCGTCTTTCATTGCAATGTTGTACATAATTTGGAAAGGAGGGCGACCTTGGAGGAATGGTCAAGGTTAATCAAACACAAATGTTTGTCCACATACCTGTCAGATCCAGGTCAACATGGTCATCGTGACCCTGGCAAATCGACGGAAGTATATGGGAACGATTATATGTCTCAAA
Organism: Hortiboletus campestris; assembly: GCA_038090935.1. Taxonomy (NCBI): domain Eukaryota; kingdom Fungi; phylum Basidiomycota; class Agaricomycetes; order Boletales; family Boletaceae; genus Hortiboletus; species Hortiboletus campestris. The sequence continues at coordinate 7,551 of JBBPNN010000525.1, read as the reverse complement.
TATCGATGGCGTTTGCGGGTCCAGTCTGGCAGACGGACGGGGGACCCAGTCCACATGATATCCATTTTCTTCGGGGATGACGAGGCCTGGACATTGCGAGTCCGACACCTGACATGATAGGTCAAAACTAGTGCTTCACAACCAAAAGTCACCTACTTCGAGAAGTTCGTACGACCCCTTGTTTTTGACACGAATATAGTCATTTGGCGAGCGGAAAGTTGCAGTCTGAACAGACCCGGGCTCTTCGGCACGACGGTACTTGACGGTCCACGGCTATTGATAACATCAACACTACATATGAAGCTTTGTGAAGGTGGACGTACCCCATCGCCCGTAAGCCGCAAAGGTAACTCAGTTTCATCCTCCTCTAGGATTGTAACCTGTCTGATACCGTTCTTTATGTAGAATTTGGCTGTGGGCTAAACGATCACTGTGAAAATAACCGGTGCTACTTAAAAACCAACACATGCCTTTACCCTGCGGACATTCACGGAAACGCCAGGCACCGAAATGGAACGTTTACATCCATAAGCATCCTCAACGCTCACTTTCAGAGATGATGGGTGAGAGAATTAGGTTACAAGACTCGTTGATGCTTACCCAAGTCCACTTCAAACGTACCACCTTCTTTGTCTATTTTAGACGGTATAGGCACTTGTATACGCGTAGGCGATGACTTTATGTCGCGAATCTCCAGGCGATCAGTGGTGCGAGGGCCGACGATATCTAATTCTAGATTCCACGGGGCTGTTCCCTGGGGACAATATTTCACAATGACACTCCGAAAACCACCTAGTGACTCACCCGAAGGTCCACTTCAACGTCGACCATATTGCCAGAACAGCTGTTTACCATGCGCTTGGAACGTCCGGTACCAGCCATTTGAATAAAGTCAGCAGCCGCTAGGGGGTGAACGATCTGGTCGATGCTTGGACCTTTGAGCTCCACTTTCTTGTAGTTTACATCGCTCAGGTATAGGAATGTATAGAAGTAGTGACCGCTATGTTCGGGTTGCAGTGTAAGTTCACCCCTTGAACTGGTGAAGGTTTTGAAGAGGTCATGTGGATCTTCCTTGTCACGTTGTGTGCGATAGTACACCTGAAAGGGAGGGGTCCCGTGAAATATGAGCGAAGCAGAAACGCCAGTGTCACCGGAGCTGTGTACAGTAGTCAGCGGATTCAGTGTTACACGGCACAGACGAAGTGCATCTACCATTCGTGGATTCGCTTCCATTCAATCTCGGCTGTTGGCACAGGTTTTTCTACGACCTTACATGTCTCTGGGGAGAGGACGTCACCCTCGCACCACTGTGAGATCTTGAGTATGTGTGTCCTGTTTGGGAGATCAGGTTCGTACCTTGCCCCTTATTCCAAGGATTGTGTATTCTCCTGCTACACTAGCACTTAAACTAAGAGAGGATTGCTGGGTCTGGAGTGTGTCCTTCCACGGCTTGACGGATTTACTACCACTTTTGCCATCCTCTGATGGGTCGAACTTGACGTCGACGTTCCACGGAGCATCCAATGGATCCGAATCAGTCACTTGGAGAGACAAGGGTGCTTCTGAACCAATGAGCAGAGAAAGAGGGTTTCCCGGACCACAGTTCCGGAAAGAAACGCTGGGACGTCGAAGGATGTTCAGCGACCGCGCCGTCTTTGGATTGAATGCCACTTCACGATGGAGGCTTTCATTGGTAACACCTTGATCGAGGGGGACGATGTTACCCATGCCATCAATGACACTCTCCAGAACGAATGTGACTCTCCCTGGAGATTCCACCGACAATGAAGGAGGTACTTTAAGTATTTGAGGTACTTTGGAGGGGGCTCTCACGACATTGCGTGAATCTGCATGTGAGCGGGATGTTGGGTCGCTGTCTTCAATGCCTTCAACGAGGAAGCTTTCCTTTTTTCCATCGACGTACTTGGACCAACGGAGGCTGAGAGGTGGTACCCCACGGATATCGATGGTCAGGTCAACGCCTGAAGTATCCCCTTGACAGCGAACCGCATCGGCTGGTTGGGTGATGGAATCGTCTGTATAGTATGCGGTAGGACACGGTACGACTGTGATTTCGAGAGGGTGAGCAAGCCGAGCGGCAGCGCCGGAGCCATCGAGTATTCTCTCTAAACGAATGGTGCCAGGTTTGGTTAAGCGTATATGGGTCAGCGATTGAGTCTTTTGCAATTGCGAATCAGAGGTAGATGTGGCCTCGTCCTCGTCTTCTTCATACTCGTCATCTGCGGAATGAACGCGGACTAACTGAAGGCCCTCGAGCCGAGCCTGTTCGATAGCCTTGAGGTCTTTTCCGCCGAGTTCAATATGCTCTATGCGACCAGTGCCAGACTGGCCCTCGATGTAAGTCAAGGGCGTGAAAGAGTAGCGAACGTTTGCTGGAGTGGTGTTGTTGACGAGAACAGGGATGAGGACAGAGTGTGAAGGGGGCGAGAGGCAGAAGGTGAGCGCGTCTGGGTTAAGGTGTGCGGTGCTGATTGGTGACATGCGGACGGTGTGTTGGCCAAGTAAATGCTGGTCTCCACGGGGAGCGCCTGAGAAAAAGGAAAGGAGACTAGAGGGGGAAAGCATGTTGGCGATGTTGAGCTGCTCGGGGGTGGTAGGCAAGTCGGGACGGTCTGAAGAACGGGTGAGCGCGTTCTCGGGAAAAGTAGAAAGGGGACTACTTTGTATGCCTTGTGAAATGGGAGCGCTTGAGCCAAGATGGAGACTTATGGCACCAAACAACAAGCCATCGAGGAACCAAAGGGAGAGGATTTGGAGGGCGACGACGGCCTTGGTGTAGGTGAGGCGTGGTATTCGGAGCTTGGAGAGGAGAGTAACATAGGCAAAGTCGATGCAAAACCACTTTCTGCCATAGGCATAGGCAGCCGGATCACCCGAAGCAAAGAGGCTTTGGACGACGTCGAGGACCTTGATGGCCTTGTGGCGGGGTGAGCGGGGAGGAGGAGGAGGGGACGGACATACCTGGAGGAGACAGCCGAGACTGAGGTAGTACAGACGCTGGGAGGGCACGTCGACGAACCGCTCTGGCACGAGCGGACGCGACATGACGAGGAGGAAGAAAGCACGAGCACGTGACGACACTGTACATGCACCATATCGAGGCCACCACGGCTTCAAGATGAACAACATCCCGCCACTCCCCCCCATCGAGGGCGATCTCCTCCTCGATGTCCTCACTCGTCAGTCAAACAGAAGCAGCCCTCCTCCACCCGACAACACAGAGCACGGCGGCGCAGAACGCCTTGCCGAGCTCGGCCACGCCGTGCTTAGCATGACCATCATGTACATCTTGTTTCACCGAACACCCTTCCTCTCTGGTGCAGATCTCTCCGTATGTTGCAGATCTAAGCACTGCACTGCAAGATCCATGTCCTCATCGCCTTGCCACAGGAAAAGCACAAAGAATTAATGGACGACGAACACATCAGACACTGGCTCACTTGTTACAATTTAAAGTCCAGGGTGAGAGGCCTTGACGATAGATCCAGGCTCGACGATCAGACTGTAAGATATCTTTCTGGGTCTCTAATAATGTCATTCATCTTCAGCAGGAAGAGCGTCTCCTCTTTAGCTCCTACGTGGGAGCTGTCTATGTACAGAAAGGTCTCCCCCCTCTCCTCACCTGGATCAGTCGTCTGGTCTGCCCTGAATCAGAACCACTTCCGGCGCCAGGAAGCAATACAGCCGTCCCTCCGCCTCCTTACACCTCAACCACTGCATCAGCTCCCCCCTCCGCTGCCCCTCAGGCTCCGCCCACACCAGCTACGCCAGCCACCCCACAAACGGGAGGGGTGCCACAGGTCAATACATTGGCTTTGCTCAACCAGACATGCGCCCAGCGTGGCCATCTCATCAACTGGGAGTGTGAATCTGAAGGTCCTGCCCACCAGCCTCGCTGGGCAGTTAAGTGCTTTGGTAAGCGTCCGCTTCACTCATCTTGACCATCACTCATATCGCTCCCAGTCAATAGTCAACTCAGAGGCTCTGGCATAGGCAGGAATCAGAAAGTGGCAAAGGAAGAAGCAGCCCGTCAGGCATTCCAGACATTGGGTTGGGGAAGTAAGCGCTTCTAGCCTGTCGTATCTCTCGTGGTATTGAGCCCAAACTGTAGCTTTTCATTAGATTGGTCCTCCACGGAGTAGTGAAATGCATCATAGCATCAACAGTCTCATTGTAGAATATATTTATGCAATTGTAACATTCATGTCGCTCCAGCCTTCCTCACAAATGGATCACTCGGATTGTATGTGAGCGGGTTATACAACCCATAAGAGGCATGCGACCTTGGACTCCAAATACAATAAATAGTCGGGGGTCATGCGGGCGAAAGTAATTGGGTAGATATAAAATCACGAAGCACGGACCGCCTGCAAGTGGAGCCACGACATGTCTCAGCAATCTACATCAACCAGAAGAATACATAAGCCGCTAAAAGGCCCAGAAGGACCTTCAGCGGTGGATCCATGTTCGACCAAACCGACGTTGCAGTACCCATTAGCCCGTTATTTGCTGGGGATGCCGATCCTCCAAGAGTCTGACCTTGGCCGGAGAAGGCACCAGAGCCAGACGACGAGCTCGCGAATTGTTTCACGGCATTTTGCAATCCCCTATGAACCGGATTTCCAGTGCTCGAAGTAGGACTAGAGAGTCAACACGTACGTCTTGTCAGCGCCGCGAATCATGTGGATCTGTTTCGAACCCTGCAGGAAAACGAATGTCGGCCTGAGAGCCACGAGATACAGGTCAGATATGGGGCGCATAGACACCACAAGGGGCGGAACTACCCACATCGCCGAGACTCTGTACGTGGACGCCACGTCTTTCGCAGCATCTACATCACACTTGACAAAGTTCACACTAGGATACTGCTTTGCCAGTGCCTCGAACGCCGGTGCAATGGCATGACAGGGACCACACCTTGTCGACATCTATTAGAGGCTGCCAGCCATCTGAGATAGGCAAGACGAATCACCAGGTTGCATGGAAGTCAATGACCTATGTGTGATGGGTTACTAACCACGGTCCCGCGCGAAAGTGAATCATCACTGACTGTCAACTTATTTGAATCTGATAATATGCCATTAAGCTGGGACACTGATTTGACATGCGCAACGGACATATTGCGTGTTGGTCCAAGTATGCAAATTGTGATATGTGCGCCGTGCGAACCGCAGCGGAATGTAGGTCCAGCAGAAATGCAGGGGGGTCGACTCCCCGTTATGGAACAATGACCGCTCATCGACACTCTCGACGTGACGGTTCCACCGTGTCTGGGTTCGTTCCTCAAACAGGTCAAGCTATTTTCCCCCGCGGATGATGCTCTTCGTCGACGGGCGCGTGGCATTATTCTTACCGAGGATGGTCGCCCCACTAACTCGAGTATCTAGCGGAGGCCTCGCCAGCGAATAATGACCGCTTTTAGCAGACGCATCAGAGCGAGACCTGGCGTGTGTTGCAGCATCTCTCGAAGTCGAGAGATAGATGACGCAAGGCTTGTGGCATGCTGTGACTTGATTCATAGGTCGGTGGTTCCAGCTTCTGGGACCCTATTTTCGGTACCAAATTTTATGAATCAGTCCGGGTCTCTTCCCTTGCAATGAATGGAATAGGTACGGCGAACAAGAAAACGTCAAAGGCGTCAAAGCTTTCTCCCCAGGGAGAACCTTCCCAGTTCCATTCACCTTGCGGTCGCTGTTCAGTATCGACGATATGAACGTTTCCGTTCCGAGCACGGTGTATACACCGTTAGCCTTGACGTTGAGGGCTGCTTGTCTGGAAATATGGTCACGAGATTCATCGCCTGCTACTACCGATACCGTTCTCAGCGTTGGCGGACTATCCAGCGTCGCATAGCGAAGTGCAAACGTTTCCCGCTTGGTCGGCATGAACTCAGCAACCCTGCGGTGACGTCGGACCCGGTGTTCTCTGCAGACTCGTGAGGATCAATCCAAAGCTCGATTATCTGCTTCAGCCTCGAGAGTTCCTCTGGAATCGCTGCGTGCTTCATAAACGGATGCACCGCACCGGATGTACAAGTGTTGGCCGTGTACGAATAAGTGGGCACCGTAGGTGCGGAATCGATCAGCTGCCATCGAGGATATGATGCGTGTTTCGTCCCAAAGAGCATCTTGCTGGTGATCAACTACTGATGATTGCTACGTTCCAAACCTACTTCACGTTACCAACGCCAACTTTCACACCCCTCGTCGTCATCGGCGGATATGATCACACCTTTATCCTCTCCAATTAGTCGACAACGCCACCGTCGTCCACTCGAAAGAGTCAGCCGTCCGCTTCCCTGGTCGTCCAAAGTCCCCCCGATTGCAAGTCATCGAAGTCAAGTCAAATCTTGTGCGTAACGCACCACCTTCTCCCTGCTGCAGTTGTGGTGCTGGGTTCCGTGGTACTCGGACGGGAAACCTGCGCATCCCATAATCCTTGGAACCACTCCTGTTTCCCTAATGCCTTGCCACAGGAAAAGCATATAGAATTATTGGACCACGAACACATCAAACTAGCTCACTTGTTACAATCTAAAGTCCAAGGTGAGCGGCCTGGACGATAGATCCAGGCTCGACGATCAGACCGTAAGATATCATTCTGGGTCGCTTAGAAAGGCATTCATCTTCAGCAGGGAGAGCGTCTCCTCTTTGGTTTCTTCGCGGGAGTGGCCTATAAAGCAGCAAAGGAAGAAGCAGCCAGTCATGCATTCCAGTCATTGGGTTGGGGAAGTAAGCGCATCTAGTCTGGTACCTCGCGTGGTAGTTGTAGCTTTTCATTAGATTGACCCCCACCAAGTAGTGAAATGCATCGCAGTGTCAACAGCCTCGCTGTAGAATATACTCGTGCAATTGTAACACTAGAAATGTGGCCGCACTTCGTCGGCAAAAACCTTGTTTACAATTTGTTTCAGGCAGATTTACATGCTATTGAGCAATAAAGAATACAATAACATGTACACAAATGCTGAGGCAAAGAACAATGGCGACAGTAAAGTACAGTTAGGTGATAATTAGAAGACGACAAGCACAGGACTGTCAGGACAGTTTTCGAGTTCAAGACATCAATGACAGTGTCAAGCGTGGGATTTTCCCTTGCTATTTTGTGCGGCTGCACCCGTTTGAAAGGGCTAGAAGGAAGAGAGGATGGAGGGCGTAAGATTTCGAGTTTACACAACATGTAGGGTAGAGCACGGGTACGCTTACCACCGTGGGTTAAGAGTTCAAGTTAAGGATGTGGCGAGTGCGGGTGCGGGTAGTGGGTAGGTCAACCTGTGAACATACCATACCCATACCTGCGGTGTTACGGTGTTTATCGGGTTGTGCTTTGTCTTGAAGCTTGAGCTTGAACGTTTGAACTTTGAGGGCCAACTTGCGCCGATGAAGTAGGCTCCGCTCGCAGGCTCCGAGTCCAAAGCGAGCGCGCGCGCGCGCGCGCATTTACGAGGGTGGGGGAGGGGGACGGGCGTGCGCGCTTGCTCGTGTAACAACAGGGTGGGCGAGGCGGCGCAAGCGGGGCGTGTGTGGCGCA
>JBBPNN010000524.1:0-21435 GCA_038090935.1 Hortiboletus campestris | reverse complement strand
CTCCTGGTATCTGTCCCATTTCCTCCTCCGCAAGTCAGCCATTCCAGCAGATTTCCTGTGATATGATTACCGACCTCCCCCTGTCCTCTGGTTTTGATTCTGTGCTGGTCATGGTCGACCATGGGCTTACTAAGGGGGTGATTTTCATCCCTTGTAACAAATCTATCAACGCGGCAGGGATAGCCTCCCTCTTTTTCAAAAATGTGTTCTGCCGATTCGGTCTCCACAACAAGGTCATCTCTGATCGAGGACCTCAGTTCGCTTCCGCCTTCACCAAAGAGCTTGCCTGGCTCTTATCCTATGACATCGCCCTCTCCACTGCCTATCATCCTCAGACCAACAGAGAGTCTGAACGAGTTAACCAGGAACTTGAAACTTATCTCCAAATCTTTTGCCAAGGAAACGCCTCGAAGTGGGCCGAACTTCTCCCAATGGCTGAGTTCTCGCATAACTCAGCCGTTCATTCCGTCACTAACGTCATGCCATTTTCCTTGATGCATGGGTACAAACCTCGTGCCTATCCTCCGATTGGAACCACCTTTCTTCCTGCCCTGGAAAAGCAGTTAGAAATTCTTGATGCCACACGAAAGGAGGCGACCGCTGCTCATGCCAAAGCTGCTCAGACTGTCAAAGAGCGCATTGGAATGAAGTTTACCCCCTGGAAAGTAGGAGATAAGGTCTGGCTCGACTCTCGAAATCTCAAATTCAACTTCCCCTCTCGCAAGCTTGCTCCACGTCGCGAAGGACCATTCGAGATCGACACCATCATTTCTCCCTATGCCTACAAACTTCGCCTTCCTCGAACTTGGAAGAAACTTCACAACATCTTCCACGTCTCCCTCCTTTCGACCTTTACTGAGACGGATGAACACGGACCAAATTACTTCAACCCTCCTTCTGAAGTCATCAAAGGAGAAGAGGAGTACGAAATCGAAACCATCCGTTCTCACCAAGGATCTCCTGGATGCCGCCAGTTTCTTGTCTCTTGGAAGGGTTACTCTCGCGCTGAGGACACTTGGGAACCGGAATCACATCTCTCACATGCAAAATACATGTTGCAAGCATACAAATTATCGAGACCCAAGGAGTTTGCTATGGTGACTTCCCCCTAGTCCTCGTTGTCCCTGTTGTTGCCTCCAGCTCCACCCCATCCTCCTCCACCACCACCCCAACCTCCAGTTATCCCATCACCCCACTCCATGGTCTGATTATTTGAGAGACTGAACACCTTCCATGCCTCCAGTTGAGTTGGATCCTCCCATCCTTTCTTTCCTTCATGAATCCAATGAGGGTTGTATGCCATAACCTCAAAGGATTTTCTCACTATCCAACAGGGTCAGCATGTTCCCTCGACGTTAGTGCGTTGACTCACTAAACCGCCCACGTACCACAATGGGCACCTGACACTCCGACACCCTCTCTTGGAGATCCAGGATCCCTCACGTCAGGACTAGGATGACCAGCATGGTCACCGACACCAAACACAATGTGATAAAGGAGATTGTTAGGAGAAGGAATTGATACATGGGGATTTCACTGAGATCCTCACACGCTTCATCACACATCTTTTAACCTTCTCTCTAGTCATCCTATCTCCCCTGTGCTGTGTCTGCAGTCTGCAGTCCGCAGTCTGCAGTTCGCAGTTCACGATCCCGACTCCACCTGATCCCGTTTTGTTCCGCAGAAGCCATGGAACTCCATTTTCTCCGTGCTTTTTTCTGCTTCTGCTCCACCCGACTCTTTCTGGCCTTCCCAATTTGGATTCCTTCTGGGTACTTAAGCACCCAGGAATTTTGTTTGTTTCCTCAGTTTCGTTGACTTTTCCTTTATGTCTTCTCTCCCTACTGTAGAACATTCCACTTCTTCTTCAACCCCCATCATTCCTCTTTCCTCTCTCACTCGGTTTCCCATCCGGGAATGTCATGTCATCTTCGCATCCGTCCTCGAAGATCCGGCAGCGCTCCTCCCTATCGAACAAAGCGAGGAGTTCAGGAACAGTTGGGCAATTCTCACGGAGGGCCTCATTTGCCTCTACCACAACTACTCCCGTGGCAGACTCCATTTGGCAACGACTGCCAACATTTCGCCCGCCGACGCCCTTCGCTGGAACCAGCGACTCATTGCCCAGTGGTATGAAGTCCTCCACCTCCTCAGCAATAGTGGGAACCCAAGGGCTCCAATTCTGATTTCCTCTGATTCTTTGATCTTCCTTCTGATTCTTTTAATCCTTAGACGGAGTTCTGTTCTTCTTCTGCTCTTCTCTTCCAGCTGGAACTCCTGATCCTTTGCACAGTCCGCAGTATGTCTTCCATTCTGTTTTGTTCCATTCCTCCCTTTGACCCTATTTCCTTTACGGACGTATCCCCTTCTAGAATGGCACTCCACTGTTCCGTTTCCCCTTTAGGACTCCTTATTCAGGGTCCGCTCATCAGTATATAAATGCCCAGTGTACTTGTACTTTTCCCCAGTTAGTTCTACGCAATACAAGTGTAGTATCTAGCCCAATCCGCTGGTAACTTGCGAGTTGCTTGTTGAGACCCTTTTCATAGTCTCTACACCTACCAAGCGTTGTAGACTCTTTGATTAGCTTTGTGGGTAATGCGGTCCACAAGCTCAAACCTTCTGACTTTACCTGTCGTTCGTCACGTGACTCTCGCTGATAAAGCTAGGTTCTATGCTTAGTGTAACATCTGAGCAGCATGCTGCTGTGCTCCAAGAGCCTTCTCCTGCTCAAGTTGTGTGAGCTTGGAAGGCAGCATGCCCTCTGTTAGCACCAAACCACAGCCCGCCTTCAATCCCTGTGATGCTGAGCCCAACATGTCCTTGTGTGTTGTTTAACATCACTGGGATCCCTCTGCACCAAGTAGTCAGCCATGGCATCCTGGACATGCAAGTGCAGTATCACTACACCTCCATTGGGATGGCAAAAGACCATCTCATATCAGTACAAGTTGATCATGCCCCCCTCACAATCACCAGCTTCAGAGGCTGCATGGTCATACTCTTGGGTGAGGGCCATCTTGATGGAGCTGCACATGGAAAGAGATTGTATGCAGATGAAATCCAAATTGGAACCTGGAGCCTATTCCGTATGAATGCAGCTTCAAGCTGCAGAGCTGGGTATTTTGCACATATCTCAGACATGTTGATGACAATAAAAGGGTCAACAGAGGGTGGCAGATTTGGGTTAGTGTGCCTGGTGTAGAAAAACTGTGTGGTGGGCTCTAAGTGTGAAACACTGAGATGACCCGAGGGGGTATGAATAGAGGCATTCAAACATGGCAAAGGATGAATAGAGTCTAATGAGGTGAGAAGAAAGTGACAGAACCAAAGGGTATCCCAAAGGTTGTAAAAATGGGAAAAAGGAATGGTGGAACAAACTAAATCACATGGGAGGTTAATGGGTCTAGCGTCAGTCATGATTGTTATGTAAATATGAAGATAGTCAGTCTGACATGACTTGCGGTTAGTCATGAAGTGAATGACAGTCACAATTGTTAGATACCATAACAGTCAGTTGGACATTAAGTGAGCATCAGTTACGATTGTTAAATTCCATAATAGTATTAGTGTCACAAAATGTCATTGCTAAATTCATCACTGCCTAACTGTTGGCAATTTGCCCATGGGATTACATATGTTTAATGGGTTAGAGTTTGAACTTATTAGGTTAGTCTAATGGCCAGTCATGCTTAGCTAATGGTGATCAAAGCATCCAAATCTTCCAATCCATCATTCACAGCTTACTGACGCAGCTTGGAGCATCCAAATAATCTCAGAAATCACAGGTTCTGGCTCATAACTAAACCACTACCTATTGTCACAAAAAACATTCAACAGAATCTATGATGGAGTACACTGCCAGCAGTGATGCTGGATGTGCTAATGGCATCCATGCAGCCATAGAGGATTGCTTCCAGCCTTCATGCCAATGATGCATCAAAGAACTCCTACAGCTGACAGGGGAACCCAACCTAACCAGGGCTTTATCTAGCTTCAGAGATACATAAGGGGCATTTCAGAAGCATAAAGACAATGACAACTTGATAGAAGAAGAGTCAGCCAAAAAGCTGAAGTCCATGGATTCGAGCCTTATTGTCCTGATGGGAGAAGATGAAGACTGCCACTGTAAATATTTTAATACTGTATCTGCAGAAGCAGTGCTTCTTCAAATGAGATACACACTTAGTAAAGGGGGGGGAAAGCAGCAGTGCATAGCATACATACCCTGATGGGCAAGTACAAGAAAGGTTTCTGTCCAGTCGAACAAGGAGAAGCAGAATGAATAACTGATGGGACAGAAGGAGATATTTGCAGGCCAATTGAATGATAAGCAACATCTAACATTGGATGATCCATCATGGAGGCTTCGTCCAGCTTCTACAGGGTGCATATAGTCAGGTTAATGACATGCAAGAAACATAAGCTGCCCAAAGTGAACTATTGCATGAACTGCTGAGACTCAGAAAGAAACTTCTTGGCAGAAGCAACTGCATTTTTTGCTTTCTCCACTGCACCAACAGCCTTGCTGATAGTTTCGCTGAGATCAGCAAAGTGATGAGCCAGGGAATCAAAGGGAATCTTGCAAGTGCTAGCCCTGAGATCATCGGTGAGTAGCTGGATTAGCACCTACACTCTGCACTCAATCTATATGAAGGGCCAACAACAACATAAGATCCTTTGAGTAGGTCATATAATGAGCTAATGGGAGGGTGGAAGGAAGAGTTGTACTTGTGCATGACTACACCAAGACTTGAGACTCATTAGCAATCTGAGTCATGGGTTAGTGACAATAGTCACGGATAATGCTTCAAGTTTGTACTACAAAGTATTCAGCAGGATGTTCAATGATGAATGCTGCCAACACCAGCATTGCTGAGCCTGATGGTGCCAAGAAGATTCATACAGCCATAGAGGATTACTTCAAGCCCACATGTTGACAAGGTATAAAAGAACTTGACCAGCAACTGCCAAAGAAAGATTGTGGGCATATCAAAGACAAGGTCTTCATGGTATGGGTGCCTCGAAAGGGAGTGTGCCATATTCATCTTGAGGTGCCAGAGGGCTCAACTGCTTGTCACTTCAAGGTGGGGGTCCCTTACAGAGAGGAACTCACATTCCAAGCACACAATCACATTTAACTGGGGCTGAAAGGAATGATGATCGAACAGCGGAAACAGTCAAATGCACCATATGTATTACCTGTGGCTATCAAATACCTTGACAGTGTATTGGTCAAGTATCTTAACGGATGTAATGCAGGCATGATGGTTGACACATGGCAAAGTAGGTACTTTCCTGTGAACAGTTATTAGAGATTAACCTGCCTGTATGTGCCATCTAAGACTTATATTACCACCCTGGAATCATTGACCTCCCTTTAAAAGGGGAGGTTAGTATCACAGAAAGTTCAGGTATCTTGAACATATCTTTTGAGGAGAGTGAGGTCAAGTTTACAGCTCTGACAGATATAGCCATGGACAAACCAATGGACATTGAAGCAATCCTCAAGGAAAACTCTATTAGCAGCAATCAATGGACAGAAAAAGATAGCAAGATTTTCACACTAAATGAGCAAGAACACGCAGGCTATGCAAATTTGAAGCATGTGAGGAATCCCACCTGTTACGCTAAGCATAGAACCTAGCTTTATCGGCGAGAGTCACGTGACGAACGATGGGTAAAGTTGGAAGGTTTAAGCTTATGGACCGCGTTACCCACAAGCTAATCGAAGAGTCTACTATGCTTGGTAGGCGTAGAGACTATGAGAAGGGTCTCGACAAGTAACTCGCAAGTTACCAGCAGATTGGGCTAGATACTACACTTGTATTGCATAGAACTAACTAGGGAAAAGTACAAGTGCACTGGGTGTTTATATACCTATGAACAGACCCTGAATAAGGAGTCCTAAGGGGGAAATGGAACAGCGGAATGCCGTTCTAGAAGGGGATACGTCCGTAAAGGAAATAGGGTCAAGGGGAGGAATGGAGAGGAACAGAACGGAACAAAAGGGAGACATACTGCAGACTGTGCAAAGGATCAGGAGTTCCAGTTGGAAGAGAAGAGCAGAAGAAGAACGGAACTCCATCTAAGGATCAAAAGAATCAGAAGGAAGATCAAAGAAACGGAGGGAATCGGAATCGGAGTCTTCGGGTTCCCATGCAGTAATCCATGAGGCGAACTTGTGTTCCTCGGCCTTGGACATCCAGGGGATTTCTGTAACACCACCAAGGTTGATGTTAGAAAATTAATGTCATGGATTCAGAAGGGTAGTTCAAACAGAGTCATTCACTGAGGAGAATTTGTGTCCACCAAGGACATGATCAACCATTGTTCCAGAAACCACCCTAACCACCTAGCAGGCAGGGGGGATTATCCAAAGAAGGTCTGTTAGCTAAACATCATATGTTGATGGATGCTCACTTTATTGTTCCACAGGAGGGGTTATATACAGTGCTGGGTGGCCTCCAAAAGGGTAGTGCTTTGGTCAATGTCATTGGTGTTGTAACCACAATAACTCCAGAGAAAAGGACAAGGACAAACAGTTAGCAACTCGCAAGCTTGTATTATGGGCAAGATTCAGTTCCATTCTCTTGTAGAATGGTTGTGCTCCTTTACAATCATGGATTCATCCATCTTCAACTCTACAAGCAGTGGTATTAGAGTGAACTGCTTCCAGAAAGAATATGCAGAATGGCTTCCACAGGCAGTGAAGGGAGATGTGGTCATCCTTCACGGGCTCAAGGTGGGTCAGCAACAATCATTGCTGCACTGACATTCTGACCTTTGAAATGGATGGTTGAGTTCAAAGGGGGTTTGAGCACCACTGGATTTGGTGACAAATTGCAGTGGGCAATTTACAACACAGTGAAACATAGCATACACTCACCTATCAAAGCTAACGTCCCTGAGAAGGCAGTCAATAAATTTTCCAGCCATGTGTTCTTTCCATACTTGAAAACATTCAAGAATGATGTTGAGGTGCAGTATTGTTGTCAGGTCATGGAATGGTGGAAGGAAGTGATGAGCATGAAGAGCTTGTCTAATGCCCAACAACCTCCTTCAACTCAAAAGACGCACCTGCTCACATCAGATGCTTTCCCCAATCACCCTTCCAGTGGCTTTTTCAACTGTACAGTTGAGGTAAGAACAGCAGTAAAATGAGATGAAAGCGATAACATTTTACCAAAGATCCTATGAAAACTCAAGAATGATGATAGGCCAACCTCGTGTATGTGACAGATTACATGATCAACACTGGCTTGAGGCCAGTGCATAACAATTGGTGCCCACCCAGGTCATCCAATAGTGTGCTTCATTGTGATATATGGAACACTGCGAAGAGTGTTGCATGGGCAATGAAACCTGGGGAATACTGGTATCTCCACAATGTTCACACAAAGTAGGATTGTTGTGTTGTGCATGTGAAACAGGGATCAGGCACTGAGAGTGGGAGGAAACATGATGAGCAATTTGTGTTTGCATGTTTGAATGTTGAACAATGATTCAGCGAAACCAAATGTGGAATGTTTTAGGATCACATAAGCAATAATGACTTTATTATTAATGTGTTGCAGATTTGATGCAACCAGCCTTAAGTGGAGTCTAAGATGGGTATTGGACTACACTGACACGATAAAAACTGAACATGGTCACACCACCCCATCTTACACAATGTGCCAGCTAATCAGAAACTGCTAGTCAGTCACGGTGGTCAGTCCTGCATTAATGACAATTATAACCAGTTGCTGCCAAAATGCAGTCAGTAATGACCACGAGACATGCCATAGCACCTATTAGTCAGTAGTAAGGGTTAACTAGGGTTAGCCTAAATGCTGCTGGTGGCAAGAGAACAACCAAGGAAATTGAATATCATTGGGGAATAAATAGTGTAAGTTGATAGTGATGTGAAGATGGAATTATGGATGGCCTGAAGCCAAGTGGGATCCACAATTTGCAATCTTGTTCAGCAGGTTGGTGGTGGCCAGATCCCATGCATTGGAGGTGGTTATGCTAGTGAGATGAACACACTAGGGTGATGGGAAATCAGAGGAGATGCTCTGGGCAGAGCGCAAAGAGTGCAATTGAGGATGCCAGACTTAGAACTTGAAGGGAGGTGGTTGCACAAACGATGGGTTGATTGCACAAAAGCAAGTGAAATGCATAACAATCAAGAGCTAGGAGTGCTTAAAAATGGTAGAATTAGGAAAAAATTAACTAGAACAAATTATGCTAAAGCACTATTATCTGAAAGTTCAGATTCGGAAAGCCAAATAGGGCACTCACTGCCTAACCCACATGTAACTTGTTTACTAGTAATTGAACAGATGGAAGTAGTTAGCCAGATGTTTACAAAACACAGGATCGTTACATACCATGTACATCCATCAGACGACTAGGAAGGGTGTTAAACTCTCCAATGAGATCCTCCATTGTGAACTCGAATGTATCGATGTTGAAAAAGTCTCTGATGATCATGATGTTGTTCTTGGATAATGCATCATGAGCAGCCTTGACTAGCTCCACTTTCTTCAGGTGTTGATTGAGGAACACAACAAGCAAGCTCAAAGGCTGACTCTCTGAAAGGCGGGCCAAATCTTGGGTGTATTGTTGGTCGTCAATCAGGACGTTTCCAACCTTCCCATTGTCATTCTTTACCTTGGAGTATGATAAAATAGTATGCTGCCCACTACTCTATTCTATGTGTTCTGCTTTGCTGCTGATCTGGACCCCAAAGACACGTGTGACAGGATCAAATGAGGAGTTCTTAGATGGATTGGGTTCATCTAATGTGGTGTTTGGCAGCTCCCCCAAAAGAGAGGATGGTCTGGGAGATTGTGATGGTGAATTCATGAGATGATTTCCTGAACACCCAGAGGGTTCAAGCTTGAGCTCACAATTGATTTGGAAAATATATTCATCTGCATCTGTGTGTGCACCTCAACCTTTGCTTGTCAAGGTGGATTCTGAGGTTGGGAAGGTGGGGAAGGACCGAGGGACGCCAGTTGGTTGGTGGCATCAACTGTGGCACAACCTGCATGTTTGGGCGTGGGAAGTAGTATTGTCTTGGAAGGACCAGATTTCTGCTGTGTCACCCTGTCTTGTTCCCTAGCCCTGCTCTTTGTTGATCCATCTTGCAGGCAAGTTGGAATCACCAGCATGTTTCACTGAAAAATGGAATATGTACATGAGAGATCGTTGCTTCCACTTTCTATCCCTGGTGAGTTCTCTGTAGCACTCCAACTATGACAGAGGGAGTTGGCTTGGCTCTAATTGAATAGAAGCATGACCCACCTTGGACTGGGTCATATTAGCGGTTTGTTCAGCAATGGCGTAGTTGGGCTATGAATTAAAGCACATCATAAGATGAAATGGTTAAGGGCAACACAAGAGACCACAGAATAGCACATGTCACAGTAGGCAGGGGGAAAGGTTTGTGGGTGAAAATTTTATCAGAAGACTGACAGAGTTTGTCAGATAAATCTATGGATGATAATAAGACAGTAGACAATAAGGATGGACCATCAAGAAACTGACCGAATTCATCAGATGAGTCTTTGAGTTGGTTGTGGTAGTTGAAGGAGGAGTGTGACACTGCATAAGCTATATTATTGAAGACGTGCTCATGTAGCACTTCTTAGGTAATGACTTGCAATTGCTGACATCATCAATTAATTCTGCAGTCAGCTCAGTCCTGCCCAAACTAGGCGGTCATGTTGAGCTGGTTGGTCATGCTCAGTGACCTAGTACAGTACTAGTACCATGTCAATCACACTTCAATTGTCTGTCACTCATAAGTAAGATCTACTGAAACTTCACAATTATTTGTCTGCCATGGATCAGTGCATGATAATCTTGTTAGTCAGTCACCAGTTGTGCCTCTAAGGTCAGTTACATGTTGAATGCAATGCTCGTATTCAGTGAGTACAATAAACTGCTACACCCCTTCCTTCACCTCAAACTGACCAAAGAGACTAGCAGCATTTTTCGCAACTACAAATAAAAGATTTAACAGGTTAAAGGCCATCCAGGAAAGATCCCACCCATGTTTCTGTCCCAACCACTATGCAAAGAGGGTCCTGCCTTCTGTCCCACTGCCAAAAGTGTCTGTGGGGATTTGTAACATTGCAAATGTTCTTTCACATAATTTGAAAAAGTTCCAGACATAAAAAGCAAGATCAAGGATCAAATCTTGCAAATCTGCAAATCATTGCCCTTGCAGCTACAAGCACTGTGGTTCCATTGGCCTTCATGCAAGATGCTATTGATTTTGGGGCATCCACAAGATGGACAGTGGCCCAGGTTGCTTTCCTTGTGAAACACAGCCCAAAAGTGGTTGTAATCCAGGTCCCTGATCCATTGCCCAAGATCACAGACTATAAGGGAGGTGTGCACATGAAGTGAAGGTCAACCAAGGAGCATATGCAACACACACATTTCCTTGTGGCAGTTGAGAAAGCTGGAGACAACTGGGATCTGGGATTGCATGGTGTTAGTTAACCCTGTGTGTAAGGAAGTGACTGCAGCAGGGATATCATCCTTGCTCCGATGGTGGTTTCCATTCAGCGACATGGGTGGAGTTAGCATGCTGAGATTCGGGGTGGGAGTTACATAAGGGTTTCTCAATGAGCAAGGAGTTTACGATGCGAGCATGGGTAGATGGTGTAGACTCAGTTAGAGCTCTACAGGGGTTAAAATGCAGAGTTGGGGTTAGATTGACCTGCTGGAACAGGGTTACTGCACCAAGAATTTTCATATTGGAAGCTTCTAGTGGTGATAGCTTTTGCTCCTTGGCAGGGGGAGCCATATGAGATTCCTCTATGTCAAACTTGGAATAACTTGCATGGCTGCCACCTGTAGGTAGCTAGATACAGTTGAGTGAAAAATAAATAGAGGTTTGGGTGTGGTGCATACATACCTGGGGTAGAAAGTGTGAGAGGAGGTGGGTGTACAATGAGAACAGTAGCCCAGAAAAAGGACATATGGGGCACTTGTAACTCTTTGCATCCTCCTCTAAACAATACAGCTTGTCTGCAAAACAGTGATCAACCATATCCATGGACATCAGTGGATTACATACTAAGGATGAACAGCGTCAGGGCGGCATCTTCACCAAGGGCAGGATTAATATGCAACATGATTGGCAGAGAGGGTGTGGTACCAATTGAAGCTGGGGAAAAGGTACAAGGCAACCACTGGTTGCATGGATAGCTTAAGAAGCATGGGTTCCAGGCATGTTTTGGAATATTGGAATGTTTTGTTTAAAATAAGAAAGTGTTGCCAACATGGTATCAAAAAAGAAGCAATGAATTACCATGATCAACCATCTGGGAATTCCAATGTTTGTTCAGTACACAAAGAAATAGGAAACCATCGTGAACATGGTATGAAAAAAGAAGTGATGTATTACCATGATCAGCCATCCCCAAAGGTGTCATGATGCCATCTCAATACCAAAAGATCTACTTTGATCTAAAATAAGAAAATCAGTCAAGATGGCTGAGAAAATGTGGGAATGTAATAACCCGAAATGGATCAAAGTTGATGATCTGCAATCCTTCTATGGATCAAGCCCTGAATAAAGCAATATAAGCTTGTCCTAAAGGATTGGGTCAGAAGAAGCACTGACAGCAACACAAATTGCTAACCTGGGGCAAATATCCCACTGAAATTGATGACAAGCTTCTCTATATGTAGTTTGTCCTTGATTTGTGCATTATCATGGACCATGAAAGTATGAGCAGAACCTATCCCTAATCCCATCAGACAGGTATAGATCAATGAGTGGGTCTAAGACCTGCATGCACATAGCAATGATCTGTCCATGGAGATCCTCTACCTAAAATACCTCCAGCCGACAAAAAACATGCTCATGAGCCACTGGAGTTTCGAAATAGACAACAGAATATGCCTCAGAAGATGGTGTTGATGATGAGGGGATTAAAGAGGGGTCAATTTGAGGAACACAGCCATCACCCCATTGCACATGGGTGTTTCTGCTGCAAACAAGATCTTTGACTGAATGACAAGAGACCACAGTGCTGATCAATCCATTGTACAGCCCATTGCCTAGGTTCTTCCTTAGCATGATCTAAGCACCACTCTTTATGTGCAGTAGCAGTTCAACAGGCATCTCACTGTAATAAAGCAAGGACTGTGGATGACTTGGTCCATTGCAACCTCATACTGGAACAAAGAGCTGGATAGTCAATCCAAATGCTGTTGATTGGTACAATCAACCTGGCACCAGAGTGCATACAACTCAACAGATACAAAGAAAAGGCAATCCAGTGGGCATTGGAGACCACGGAGAGTCACAATGGTATCTTGGGAGAGAATCCCCACTCTACACTCATTCAATATTTTGACAAAAGGTGGATAGCAAGATGTCAGAGGGAAGGTTTCAAGGTGCTCAAATTACTCACCAGAATCCATCTGCCAGTGGACAGTCCTAAGATCAATGAAGTTATTAATGGCATTAACCCAGGGGGAGGATTAAAAGGCAGATTTTGGACCCTTCTGTCAGAAGCATGCATTGATGCAGCCACACAGCTTACATACTGGTGGTACTAACTGAGGGAAGGTAGTGGTATGGGATCAAGAGTGATTGGAACTCAGACATGCTAAGTCCGAACTTATACAGTATACACTACATGAAGTGTGTGTGAACTAACTACTATAAATGAACTACTACCATATCTACATGAGTTCATTCAACACTCCCCCTTGCTCAGCGAGTACTCTTCATGTAAGCAGAAGGTGGTAGTTGATGTTGCAAGTTACATATTACTGTGGCATTTTTGACAGGCGGCATTAGAGGACAGATGAAGGGCAAGAAGGCATGAGCAGTGATACAGTATAAATGATATATGAAAAGATGTTCACAGAGGGATTGAAGCTGGTGGGAGCAAAGGGGGCCACGTACACGATCTGGGAATGCATGGACAATGCTTTCCTTCAACGCCTTGGGCCATAGTCGAAGGTTTCTGTGCTGTTTGTGAATCAGACATTGAATCGTTGAAAGGAGGTGATGAAAGACTATCTGAATGACCTGATCAACAAACTCTCAAAGGTGGTCTCTATGATCATGACAAGCATGGATGAACCAGCAAATGAGAAGGAGTGTGCATTGCTATGGATGCTTCGATGGTGCATCACAAAAGTGAAGGTTTTGAACGCCATGTTTGCGATGAGGAAGTGAGAGCAGTTGTACAGCATTCTGCCGTTCATGTTGAGGAGTGTTTACAGCCATATCATTGCACATCTAGAGGTAATTGGTGGTTCTCTCAAGGAAGTGAGTTCATTCCATGTCTCTCCCTCCCTCCCATATTTTAAAAGAGGACAAAGACCTCCATTTTGCACATTTCTGGGGGTTCCCAAAATGCGCAATGCACACACCCTCCATTTGGCGCATTTTTGGGGGTGCATAAAATGTGTGATATGACCCTCACGCACTCACGTACTACCACTAGTACAATTCTACTCACTGCAATGTGATATCGTGCATTTTGAGGAGGTCTGAAAATGCATAATATGAGGTTTGTCAACCTATTCTCTGCCACAATTGATACTGACAATTATACTGACAATTGTCTTCCACAGTTCTATTGGTGGTGGGAGCCAATGATCAACTTGCAGCCAGCCATTGGGAAACACTGGATGCCTGGCTTGGCCAACATAGTGATAGCACAGAGATCTTATGTCATCATGACATTGAAGAGGACTCACAGAACAAGGCACTCCTGAAGGTGAGTAATTATGCTCTCATAATCAATTCTTGCAAACAAATCTGATTCCACATTCGTCACTCGTCTAGGTAATACACATCATGTGGACCAACGTCAGCATATAGCTGCAGCTGCAAGAGCTATCCATTCTACCTTGCATTTCAGTCCAAAAGACACTCCTTGGAATCTTCAGCATCCATGGTGAGGGGGCAGATCACAAAAGAACTATGGTAGGTGTGTGAAGCAATGACAGGAAAGAAGAAGAATGCTATGACAATGACAATGAGTGACTTGAAATGGAAGGTAAAGGTGGATGGAAGCAGAAAGAAGAATAAGGCATGCACTGACGAGGATGAGGTCAAGGACAAAGAAGATGAGGAGGTCATCCACAAGAATAATAACATGGGTGTTGACAGTGCCTAGGAAGACAATGGCAAGGAGGGCAAGAATGAAGACAACAGGCAAGAGAGAGCATGCCTTCGACACAAGATGATGATGATGAAGCACCATGCCCTGCTCATGGGCAGCAAGCCTGGCAGGAGAGAGAAGCATGCACCACTTTTGAACTTCAAGAAACAACCTTCCTCCTTTCAGAAGACCTGGAAGAAGGTGTCACGTGTGTCAAAGGACCACCTGAGCATCCCAATGCATGGACTCACACTGATTGATTGAATGACCTGGAAGTGGAAGAATATTCCCTGACAGTTATTTGCGCACATCATAAGGTCCTTCGCTGCAGCAGCAATAGCTGAATCCAGCATGATGATCTTGGACTCATGCTAATTGATTGGATGACCTGGCCCTCTTCCACCCCCTCTTGATGACACCACTGCACCTAGACCCTTGCAGCCTCCCTCCACCCACAAAAACCCTTTTAAGGCCCATCAACATAAAGGGGTTACCAAAAAGGATGCAGACAAAGCTCAGAGGCAAATAAAACATGCTGCAGTGAAGTTGACACAGCCAGGCTGCCCTCATTGTCCAAAAGGCATCTGAAACCAGGTGCTATCCCTGTTGATTTCAATGCCAACAGTCTCCCTGTGGCAAAGGGTGCATTTATAAGCCTCCTTCCAAGATTATTGAAGGAGAAGAGGAATACAAAATTGAGACCATCCATTCTCATCGAGGATCTCCTGGTCACTGCCAATTTCTCATTTCTTGGAAAGGATACTCTCATGTCAAGGACTTTAGAATTCCTTATTCAGGGTCCACTCCCAGTATATACATATCATTTAGAATTCCTTATTCAGGGTCCACTCCCAGTATATACATACATTTAGAATTTCTTATTCAGGGTCCACTCCCAGTATATACATATGTAAACACCCAGTGTACTTGTATTTTCCCCAGTTAGTTCTATGCAATTCAAGTGTAGTTTCTAGCCCAACTGCTAAGTGGTAGCAGCCCACTATGTGAGACCCTTCTCATAGTCTCTTCGCCTACCAAGTGCAGTAGACTCTTCAACTACTCATGACTCTTTACTTGTCATTCGTCCTGAAGCTCTCACTGAATAAAGCTAGGTTCTACACTTAGCATAACATGCAGTGTGTTGAATGGAGTCAGATATCCTTCTTTCAATAACAGGAGGAGGATGGTTGAATAATACCTAGGATAACATCAACCAGCCAGTTGGAAGAGTCAAAAAAGGAGCCTACTCCATAAAAGTAATTGACAGATCCACAAGCATATGAGCACAAGCTTCCAAGATCACAATGGTTTGCAAACAACAAGTAAGGAAAGCCAGATTGGGAGGGGGGTTGAAATGTACCATCTTCCCAGAGGTGCCAAAAATAATGAAGCAACTAAGAGGGCAGAGAGAGTCATCCCTCTGGATGTCCAATGTGTAAGTTGACATCAAGGAGAAAGACTGGGATTGAACTGGGATTGAAAGGTCTACATTATTGGTCAGAGCATGGATAAGAAACTGAGAATGTTCAAGTTATTGAGACAAAAGAGTAAAAATGGGTGGAGACGATTCCAAAGAACAAAAAAAGTGCACATATATACATGGCCCAATGATTTGTGCAGCAAAATAAATATTCTTCAGTCTGAGAGCATCCAAATGGTTTATTCTCAAGTTGCAGAGAGTCCAGATTGCTAACAGGAAAAAATAAACAAAAGAAAAGGGGTAAAGATTGCAAGTGACTGATCCTCTCGGGGTATGGATATGTCAGCAAGGAAGGACTTCCATACTTTCCACTTCATCCCACATCCATTTGAAATTGTTCTTGATAGCTTGCATGATAGGAAAAAATGTATCACTGTCTTGGGATTAACAACCAAAGACAGAATTTCTTGTATAGAATGGCCACTGATAACTTGAGGCCATTTGAATTGGTGAAGAAAGCTGGTTGTTTTGTGAGGATCATTAGAGGGTTGGAGAGGAAGTAAGGAGTGGTCCTCTTTAGGATGCATAACGGCCAGAGAGGGGTCAATGCGGACGACCATTTGGTGGCCTCTGAAACCATAGATGTGATAAACTTGACAGGGTTCTGACGAGACAGCAATGCTGGTATGAAATTGTTCACAATGGCATTGAAGGGATGTTCTAGCACAAACAGTAATTCCACAAGACTTGGCAAGACAAGTAACCCATTGGCCAACTTGAGACCAACAATTGGAGGAATAACATCAAATGGAGACAAAGAAGGAGTCCCCATAAGATCTAAATCTTGCAGGATAGCAGTAAACTCATCCTTGGGGGAATAAGTCAGACCGTGCTGTGCAACATGACCTTGTATGTGATGATATTCCACAGCTTCGGAGGATTCAAGACATACATATGATGAGTTTGTAAACAAGGTTGACATAGGCCAGGGATAGACAGTATGTGCAAGTGCACAGAAAGAATTTCAGGAAAAACAGAAGTTTCTGCTGACTTGTCTTGGATGGGAGATTGTGGGGATGTAATGGTCATTTCTGCATCATGATCTATAATCCGAAGTGGTTGATTGCAAGAATACTGGCAGAAGATAAAATTACCATTGACTCCATTGACACTGACATCATATTCATGTTCATTGGCAGAAAAATGCATACATGCATCATCTGAAGGATATTCTTGGAGTTAATCAAAGTCACAGTTGTTGATATCTTTGTACACAGAAGGAGAGTGGTTTTCAGCAGTGGGTAAAGGGTGTTCTTCATTTGGAAGATAACCTTCAGCATCACCCTATGCCATACAATTTGAAGAGAGAGAGGTTGGTCATTAGCAGATTTGTTGGTAAGAAAACATGATGGCAGAAAGGTGATCCTTATTATAGGGACAAGATGAGTTCATGTGGATTCTAAGGCAATTGAAATTGGAATTGTTGAATTTACAACAAGAAAACATCATTTGAAAATAAAGAAATATATTCATAGCAAGGGGGGACAAGGGGAGATCAATGATAGAAATGGCAATCCATAATGGGGGACCATATGGTGCCATTTGGAGAACCTAACAATAGGGGGGTAGCTGCAATGGTGCACTGCGACAACTTGTTTTTTAGAATGCACAGATAGGGCCATAGCAGCTGAGGATAACAGAATGAACAAGGGGTGTTAGTGGCGAAATTGTAGGCATACATAATACAAACAGCAATACCACTGGCAGTATGGGCCAATATACCATAATGGCCTGCAATAGTACATTTTCATTTGTGTAGTCACAATGTTTGATGATTTTATTGGTAACTGGTATTGCCATAAATGGAAATATCTGTGGAATGTCACATGATCATGGGAATGTGGGGCTGCAGATTTAAAAAAAAAAATGATTATGATTGGACCATAGAAAGAGTGTCCAAATCACAAAACAAAATCATTAGCCCAATAGACCTTGGAAAGTGTAGGATTAGCTATGGACAAGGTCCAGGAAAGATGAGCTTGGAAAGTGTAGGAAAGTGTGGGGAAAAGGTCTAGTAAAGCGTAGGATTAGCTTTGGCAAAAATTCCATATACTTCAAGTGATGGTGCCTGGTGCCTAATCTCTTGATGCATATGGATAGGGCCCTTTCTATGCTGATATAAGCAGTGATGTCATATGCTGTTTTATCTCATGTACCTTTGTATATACATCTACTACCAGAGTGCATTAGCACTTGAAGAAAACTAGTATGAAGACTGCGATCAAGCTTAAATGTTACCTTCTCTTAGCCAAGCACCATAAGACTCATCTGGATTGTGCTTATGCTTACAAGGATTGGACTATAGAGGATTAGAAGAAGATGGTGTGGTGTAGTGAAGCTAACATAAATCACCTAGGGTTAGATGGGTGCAAATGGAGGGTGGAAAAGAGCAGCTCAGGAAATCAATAATAGGCTAGTGCAAGAAACAGTTAAGTTTCAAGAAGGTTTTGCAATGCTGTAGGGGTGTATGGGTTGGCAGGGGGTTGGCTATGCTATCAAGATTGATTTTAGGAAGGTTTTGCATGATGAACAGCTGAATACTGTGTAATATTATAATTTAAATTCTTCTGACATTAAATGTTGATAGAGGAAAGCTTGAATAAATGACCTCCAGTAGTTTTTGATGCTCAAACATCTCTTTGTAGTGGTGTCCAGATATGGTGGACACATGCAGACCAGTTGTAGCAGCAATGGAGTGAGCAGAGTCACCTGCATCAAGCATAAAGAGGGTGGTGTTCTGTTGAGTAACAGAAAGGAGTTTTATGATGATAGTGGCTGGGAACAAAGAAGTGTGTGAACTTTTTCAAACTCAGACATGATATTTGTATGTGTATCTTTGTTTGTATGACCAAACATAACTGATTATCATTCAATTTCAATGAAATTCCACTTGGTCAATCAAAAGGTGCAAAACTGTTGCAATGGTATTGCTACTCTGAAATGGGCATATCTTCACCACCTCCAAGCCAAATTACCTGACCCAGGGACCGATTTGTAGCCAGAGGTTTGTACATTGTTTGTCTCCACCAACACTAAGGGGGATTCTCACAGGTGATTGCAGTGTGCTTTGCGCGCTGTGTTGGGGTTAGGCATTGCAATGGTTTTGAAGGTCACTGTACAGTACACTTTGTATTTGTGCCATATTTTGTTCATTTTTAATGGACTTGCTTGAGTAAAGGGCTAATTGGGTGCTTACATAAGCATACATGTTCTGTGCAGTTCCACCCTATGTGCTACTGACCCTTTATATAGTACCACCTGACTTCCCCACCATCACTCACCAACATTTCTAGATGATTTTTATCACTTTTTATTTTTAATCTGAAACTCTCTGTATTGCGCATTTCAGGGGTCCCTGAAATGCGCCATATGCCTTGTTCTGAACTCAAAAATATACCATATTTACTACCACTTTAATATCCATACAGATCACCTACAAGATATGAGTTGAATCTCTGTTTATTCTTTTTGACCTTCCTGTGTACTTCCAAGGCCAAACATGGTGACCCTGATAATGATCTTTATCATGTCATTGTTACTCACAAGGTATTTCCTACTACATACACACTTCTATTTTAAAATTAGACAGTATGTGTAAGTTGTGAATGGTATATATGTAACTGGGATCTAGGTATATCGCGCATTTCAAGACCCTCTGGAAATGCATGATACTAGCTAATCATAACAACAGCCGATGTGTCACACACATAAAACACCTTGTGATGTGTGCAATGTACATATCCTATGACCTATACATTACAAATAACATATGTATGAATATATGGACATACAGACATACAGATACTACCTAATCATTACAACACATGACATATTGCACACATAAAGTACCTGTCATATCCATGACACTCTAAGTTCAACTCCGGCCTTCTGGGTGCATCTCCGCTTGTGATCAAGTGATCTCTGGCATTATCTCACCCAATCTGACCTCTGGGCCCTTCCTCCATTTCTCCATCTACTCTGTACCTCTGCTTATAATACCTCCTTGTTCTACTTTAGTATTAGTTCCCCTTCTTAGATACCTCTGTGCTGTGTGCACCGCTCTGGCATCCTTCCCTCTGGTGCATGGCTCCAGTTACATTAGTTTCCAACCTCCACCTTATTCATCCACTCCACTCTGTTACTAATGCTATGTTTTCTCCTCCACATATAAACTCTTAGATACTCCACTGTAACTCTTAGCTTGATTATCAACTTAGATAACTCCTATCTTTGTTCCTTGTTACCTCTGCTCTGATCTGAAATACAGGACACGAACAACAGCAAGGGCGCAGCACATAAGCTGAAGCCAAGTCCATTCATCTGACAACAACTCCAGAGTTCCAGAGTCCATATAGGAGTTGCACAGTCTTAACAATACCCATTGATATGCATGATGTGACCTGTGACCTGTACATTACAAACAAGATACATACAAATGCATGGATATACAGATATGTGGACATATGGATACTAGCTCATCATAACAATACACAACATGTCACACACATAAAGCACCCCTTGATATGTGTGATACATCATGTGTCCTGTACATTCCACATAAGCTACATACAGATTCATGGATACATAGAAACATGAATAAATGAATAATATTGTACAATTTTATAGATCAGTATCTTGCACAATAAGCATATACCTTGAAATGCACCAACCACACACTCATTTCCTTAGCTGTACTCTACCCTTACATTAATGAATTTGTAAAAATGTAGTAGAATATCATATCTTCCTGTTAAGACCATGCAACTCCTATATGAACTCTGGAATTCCGAAGTTGTTGTCAGACAAATGGACTTGGCTTCAGCTTATGTGCTGTGCCCTTGCTGTTGTTCATGTCCTGTATTTTGGAGCAGAGCAGAGGTAATGAGGAACAAAGATAGGTGTTCCATGACTAAGTTGATGATTAAGCTAAGAGTTACAGTGACTCCAAAAACTGTTCCAATAACTAACCCAAAACTGGGGCACGAAGCACCCCGCAATCACCTGAGGGAATTACACCTCGCTTTGGTGAGACCAAATATAGTAGACCCTCCTGGCTACAAAGCGGTCCCTGGGTCATGTGATGTGACCCAGGGGCTGTGGAGATATGACCATTTTAAATAAGGAACATTATTGGAACAGTTTTTGGACTTTTGATACTGAGGGAATATTTGGTATATATCAGTACTTGGTGTATCCTCCTTTGGCCTTCACCACAGCCTGTATCCTCCTTGGCATGCTTTCAATCAACTTTTGACACTCCTCAACTGGTATCCCCTCCCATACCTCCTGAATTCTCTCCCATAACTGCAAAATTCCATTTGGGGGATGTTCATACTCTGCCAACCTTCTCTTGAGGTAACCCCAGAGATGTTCAATGGGGTTGAGGTCAGGAGACTGTGCAGGCCACACCATGGTCTCAAAATCCTGCTCTTCTAGCCACTCCTTCACCTTTCTACAAGTATGCTTGGGGTCATTGTCTTGCTGAAAGATGATGTCAGATGGATCAAGACCATAATACTACAGAGTATTCAGCAGATCATCCTTCAAAATCTGAAGATAAAGGTCCCCATCCATCCTACCATCAATCTTAGCAGCATAGCCAACTCCCTGCCAAGTCATACATCCCCATACCATCACAGATCCTCCTTCAAATTTCACAGTTCCTTGCACTAGCCTGTCACTAAGGCCCTCACTGTTACGATCGGTATATTCTCAACCCCTATCTTTTCCCCTATGTTCGTGGACTTATCGTTTTCTGCGTAAACCACAGACACTTCTAGCCCTTCACCCTTTCTCTCGTGCCATTACTCATCCCTGCTT
>JBBPNN010000523.1:0-21490 GCA_038090935.1 Hortiboletus campestris | reverse complement strand
ATCAATACGCAACTTCCCCCAAGGCCCCAACGAAATTTACCAGACCGTCTATCGACGGTTTGCCTCTCAACGCGGCAACCTCATAGACCGGTCTGGTCACCAGACTAGGGGTTGGCACCACCACTTGCATACGGCGCGGCGCATCATTCATACCATTCGTATCATTCAAATCGTTCATTCATTCATTCATGGACCATGGTGGCGGGCGCACGCGCCAAACACGCCTTGCGTGTCAAAAATGTCCCGTCCGCAGGCGGGGAGGGGAGGATCTCGGAATGGCGAAAGAGTCATACACGCGTACCGCGGACGCGCGCGATCAAACGGTCGCAAGTACGGCCCGGATCTGGATTCTGTCATTGACAAGGGCCTCGGGCGGCGACGACAACGTGCATGGTCGGAACGTCACGTTTGCGTATACTCTTTTTATTTTTCAAACGGGTGATGTGGCCTGCCCGCCATGGAGCTGTGGAGACCGCCGTTGCACGCGTTGTGCCTGCCTGGCGCGGGAGGGCGGAGGGCGCAGTGCGCAGCTTACATCCAACCGAGGAGGAATATGCCATCGTCGCTCCCCTGAACGCGTCGATGACATCGATCTCCGAAGCAAACCTCACGGTTCTTCATAGACATCAGCGTCAAGAGGGGAAAATAAAAGCCAAGCAACACGTGTATACGCATGGAGATGAAAAAACCGTGGGTGACAAAACACGGATGATGATGGCGATAGTCTCCAGAGAAGCAAAACGCGGGGTTTGGAGAAAGAGAGGCAAGCACGAAGCGATGCGGCGTGACAGCGTCAGCGAGAGACTCGTCTGTCGGACCTGTTGCGCGTTCTGGGGGCGAGATTGGGAGGCCGCCGCGTGGGTAGCTTTGTCCTAGTCAGGTGGGTGTGCCGCAGGTGGTGGGCATGTCAAGCGAGCTCGTTTGGATATCCACGTTTTGGATATCCTGTTTGGCTTGAACGGCGTCACGCTTCAAGTTGACCGGCGTCCTGAAGGCGGTCAGCGTCAAGACGAGCGTCGCGAAGGAGAGATGAAGGAACTTCTTGTTACAAGGGAAAAAGGATGTGCACGACAATCGCTGTCTGAGTCTATGGTGGGCACTACCTTGCATACTATGACTCGTCTTAAAGGGAGGGAAGACGCGTCGTATGATACCCGAATCATCCGGCCACGAGACGCAGGAAAGAACGGGGAATATGTACCAAAGGAAGAACAGAGACGAACCTTTCTGGTGCATGTTTGGGTGCATCGATAATCTCTCTCTCTGGTGGAGGGGGAATCCATCGACTTTACTTTCATGTTATTGCCTCACTCGAGCGAAGGGGATAGTCGGGGACAAAGTTGGACGTGGTCTCCAAACCGAACATGTCGATATTCAGGGCCAGAAAAAAGAATCAACAAGTGTGCAACCCCGCTGCTCGACGATCCGCATAGTCTCCAGCGAAAAAAGTGTAGTGTACCTGACGAGATCGATTTAATCGTCCGAACTTGTACCAATTCGTTGATTTCGATTTTGAGACGTATCGAGGGTCCTGTTCGCGCTTTCCGAGACTGTGAGGGTGCTGTCCACGACTTGACTTGGAACACCTCTCTAAAGCATACAGCACATGCTGACGGACGGGGGGTAAGTTGATGATACATGCTTGCGCGAGCAAGGAGGAAGTGTATTCGGATAGCTTTCATGCCAAGTGACGCAAGCAACACGCCGGAAGGCCCTCACCCATCCTCCTCGATGGCAGTGAGCACGCAGGACATGAACCCATCCATGGCAATGGAATCGAGGCGGATGCCAAGCACGAGGTGTGGCCTTGAGGGAAGAGCGTTGAGCGTGACGGGTCCAAGAGTGCGTCTACGAGCCCGAGCTCAACATCGTACAGTCTTTTTCAATTGTATGAGCGCAGGCCGTTACAAGGAATGCGAACCCAGGCGGGCCGGTCTCGAAGGGCGCAACGGCCATGAGGCAAGCGAGCGCGTTGGCCTTCTCTCTGGTTCACAACACCTTCTGCCATTTCCATGTCGATGACGGCCATTGTTTGACAATGGGCAGTCGTGCAAGCACAAGATATGCGTGGAATCACCTGCTCGGGGTATCGCCGTGTGTTTCCTTTCACCGTTCGGGCTCTCCTCAGTCTCCTGCCTCGCATCAGCAAAGTTCCCACGATGTTCCTTCCTCAGTTCCGCTTGTCTCTGTGCGCTGCGCCAGTGTTGGACACCCAGGATGAACCCCAACCGGTGCCAGCTGCCATTCGACATGGCCGGGGCCCGCGTGCAAAGCACGGGTTATGTCCAAGAGCTACTAGTAATCTCCCGACTCACCCACACGCCAATCTAAACGCACGACCCGAGTACGAACGCAATTGAACACTGATGACCCCACTTGGCCTCTCCACTTTCTCTCGCTCATGACACCCTCACACGCAACTCATTCAGAATGTGATGCGTGATGAACAGTCCTGACGGTGCTGAACTTGACGCTTGCTGCGTCGGGGCCACTTCCAGCCGACCACGTACCCACGAACCAGTCGTTCAGAGTCGCCAATCTCGCGCAGTTTGCGACCAACATCAGTTCCAACGTACGTTTTTCACCCCATTTCCTGTCTTTTTGCACATTTCCTGGGTCGTAGCCATAGGTGCTGCCACGATCGCATCTACATCTAGTCCTCTTGTGTCCCGCCTTCTTCCGAGTAGAGCCGTCCTGCTGACGGGGATCTGCAGGTGCTCGCCCTCACCCTCTGGGCCCTGCCCGCTCACGATGTTCATTGAAGCGTAAAAAGAGACTATCGGAGAGGCCGACTTGGAATGTAGATGTTTTGGTGGGAGATACTGGAGGGGTGGTACCCAGAGACCACCTGAGTGGTGTGTATATTGTACGTGAGGTACTTGTGTGGGTTGAACGGTCGACATACGTGTTCTTGCAGAATACGACTCAAGAGTTTTTTTCTGTTACGCCAACGCACGTAAAGTTGACGGTCAAATCCCCTTTCCCTGCCCGTAAAAGACCTCTCATTTCCGCCCAAAGCCTACCCACCCCCCCGTCTCCTCCCGCCTCTCCGAATTTGTTGATCCGCTGTCCAATGCCGTTCGTACAGATCAACGCCTCTTTCATGTGCGTTTCATCGTCTTTTATATCCCGAGCGTGGTCAAACGCTGTCAGCATGTTGGTATCAAATCTATCCAAGGTAGCCTCGAGAGACGCGAGACGGGGATCCTATGACGATAGTACGGGATTGGTGGAAGGGAACAGAAGCCGTGCCAGGAGGTGTAGCAACGGAGTCCGTGTAATGAGAGTGGCAGAAGGGGGATCCGAGCGCAACCCGGGTGGGACGGACGACTGAGCAGGTGAGCGGCTGACGTCGAGGGACACCCAAGACTTGACTTGTGTCTCCGAGTCGCTGCGCCACAACGCAGCTGACAGGCCCCTGACTTCTGGCAAGGCTCAAAAGGCTTGCCACTCGAAGCTGACGACGTCCTTTACAATTCCCTCAGTCTCGCCGCTGCTCATTCACAACATGCCTGGAAACAATACATCACTTATGTTGGATAGCATGTTCAGAGCTGTCGACGAAGGGTTTTCGTATGATGGCATCATCTCAGCTCCACGAAGAGGCCTTCATGATCAGCCCCCCCTCACTGTTTTTTTCCAAGACTGCGAGGTTTGTCCTCTACTTGTCTTACCTGCCATGTGTGAGCTCAGCAGGCTTCACAACCTAGGATCTAGCTCGGATAGCAAAAACGGCCATCGTGTCACGGGCAAGCAGGTAAATGATTGCTCGTTACAAGTCCTTAACATATCGTGGGGTTGATATAACCAATACCCAGGGTCTTTCGCAAGGCACCACAGGGTCATACCAGGCTCACTCACACTCTTCCGGGGACAGCGGCGCAAGTACATGATTTGTGGAAGAGATTCCTAATGCTCACCATGTGATTCTGGCGCGAAAACGATCACTATCAAAGGTAAGGTTGAAACGCTGGATCGCCTACCACATGCGAGTTAAGTTTCGTTCAGACATCGAACTTCGCACTCAAGCGCGGCGCAAACTCCCCGTCGCCAGGCAATTCTACGTCCAATTGTCCGTAGGCGACACCTCGCGGTCAACAAACAGCGCAAAGGAGGAAAAGAATCCCACCACCTGGGATACAAATTTCTCCTTGTGGGTACACGTCCATATTTTGACGCGAGAAAACTCAATATTATCAGTGACGGGGACGATCGTTCCACCTTCCTCATGAATGTTTACCAGAAGCACCTCATGGGAAAGGACACGCTGGTTGAAAGTCCCTCTGATACAATCGGCGGGGTATTGGGGAAATTGCAGGATGGCGGTAAGAAGGCATTCCGAGTGTGGTGTTTATTGATGCGATCTCCGCCATGAAAGTGCTCGAGCACACTTTTCGCAACGTCACCTCCGATAAGTCTGGTTTTTCGGGGCTCACGATCGAGTTTGCGTTGGCTGCTGAGCCACGTGCGGAAGCAACAGATGCCATCAATGATAGGGCGATCGAAGTGAACCCGCTCAGTTCCATGGTGTCCACCCCCACGGTCACTGAGTTGTAAGCTATGCCTGCTCTCGCTCGTATGTTGATGATGTCGCAGTTTCTCTCGGACACATAAGCAGATAGACCATGTCCTGTATCGTTATCATTCCTTTCCCCTTCTTCTCTCACTGTACATATGCTAAGTTTTAGGCGGGAAAGTGAGAGCAAGTGGGTTCCGTCTACCAACTCTAAGTACATGCACCTGTCTCTTCCTCTCCAGAGTGCTTTTCCGCAACGAAATGGTACGTGGTCATGGGTGACGTAACCCTGAGCATTCCTGAACACAACTAGCATGCTTTGAGATGACTGCGTCAACGGGCACACTCCTTCGGGAACCCGATAATGGAAAATTAATGGGTGCCGCGGCCGGAAAAGTGCATTACGGGGTATGCCCCTAGTACTATTCAATTAGCCCCACCCCTCTCGGACAGAAGACCGACCCCGAATGGTCATGGACGTGCTCCTAGTCGCCTCACACGGCATATCTATCTCTCCTGGTATCTCTCCACCGCCGTGTAAGGCGACCAAGGCTGGGATATGTTGCGTAGCCTACAGTGCCAATTCCTCGAAGGAAAATGACAGCTAACAAGGCAGCTACGGCGACACACATACGAGATCAGCACATGACCGAAAGGATCAACCACGGAGAAGCGTGTACAGTAACATACCAAGGAACGAGAATCCGGCGCCGGTCCACTGTGCAGCTCTGTAGCCCTGCAGCTCGACTGACGTCGGCAAGTTTGACTCCATGGCGTTCACCACAATGCCGAGCTCGGCGGACTGCTGGTTGACGACGCTGTTGAACGCGATCGTGGAAACAACTAAACCGAATGCAGCCCCGAACTGTTTTGTGCACATACTCATGTCAGAAATATACATGAGAGGAACATTCTCGCTCCTTACGTACCTGACTCATGGTCAGGAGGAGACTTTGCTCCCCTGGTTTCGTGATCTTGGCAGTGAACGAGGCACCAGCCAGGTGAACAAGATCAGTCCCAATCACTACGAGTACGGTGGATGAGAAGCTGAAGGCCCAATATGTGACTGAGGGGTCGATGAGCGCGAACAACACGCAAGCAACTCCCGTGCCCAGGGCACCAGACGCTCGAAGCCCATGTTAATGGTGAATACTGCAAGTAGACAGAGTAGCCACTTACTGACAACCACCACAAGAGGAACCTTTGCAGCTAACATCGGGGTGAAAAAGTAGCACAACGAGTCCATGACGAGCATTGGTATAAATCGGACCACAGTGCGCAAAGGACTGAGCTGGAGATAGTATTGGTAGTACAGCTAATGATGTGCGTGGTTGAGTGTCAGCACACCACTAGCAGGATGAACGAGTGAAGCAGGTCATACCTGAACCCAGAGTACCCAGCACATAAAGCCACCCTGGCTTAGGAATGCGATGACAAGAATCACTGCCGAACGGCAGCGATCCCGAGTCCATAGGGAAAGCTTCATCAGAGGCGAAGGTGTCCAGATTGACCTGGTATTATCTAGAGCCTTCTCCAGGTGGTGCTCCCAAAGCAGGAAAACGCCCACAAGGATTACTCCAGCGATCAAGCAGGCAATGATATCTAGCACGGATCAAGACTCATGTGAATCGTCAACAATCATGAATAGGAGTTGAGACATTACAGGGAGTTTTCCAGCCTGCGATTGGGCCTTGACCGAGGGCAAACACAGTTAGCACCAATCCACATGTGAGTAACACAACACCAATCCAGTCAACTCTTTGATCAGCTTTCGACAGAACCCTGTCCCTATCAAATGATATCAGGCCACCTATGAGACACAGTGCCGATAAGGCCGCAGAGAAGAAAAAGGGCGAACGCCAATGTTCTCTGCAGAGACAATGTCACATTCAATGATGTACATGAAAGAAATACACATACGCGGTAAGCTCCGTGAGCACACCTCCGATGGTCGTGCCCAACGCAGCTCCAACAGATGCTCCGGCAGCAAAGATTGCAAAGGCGACGGATCTTGCACGTGAGGGGGGGAACGAATGAGCCAATACACCAAACTGAGTATATTCCAGGTGAGTTCCCATTTTCTGGAATCAGAATGGCTGTGCGACTCACAGCGGAGGGGATTGCTGCCGCCACGCCCATTCCCTGAAGACCCCGGAGTACAAGGAGAGTTATACCATCTACAAGGATGGTGCGTGAGAGCGGGCAGTATACGAAATGTTTCGAACGTACTGCTCGAGAACCCACAACCAAGTGCAAAGCCTGCTTGCCAAATTATTCCAAGTAAAAAAACTCTCTTGCGGCCATAAAGGTCCGCAAGACGCTCGAAGAACAATGATAGGCAGCCCTAAGCTTGCGTCAGCAATGCGACTCAGCATGAGCAAGAGGTCATGTGGAGTTGGACTAACAGCACTCAAGAAGTAAGCAGATAGCAACCACTGGAGTTGATCTTCCCGAATGTCAATCGCCCTTCCGATTCCCGGGAGGCTGATGAACACTGAAGTGATATTTGAAGCCTACTAAGTAGTCAGCACAAAAAGTCACCGCGAAGAGGCGAATGCAAGGAGACGAACATTGACCATCATTGCGATTGTGCACGTTGCTACAAGAACGAACGAGCGTGCGCCACTGCGGTTGAGATGTAGGTGGGCGTCACGATCTTTCTCACTTACGCTTTCCTGACCATGTGGATGAGTAAAATCCTTGAAATTTGTAAAATTACAACAAACGCCCACCCTGGAAATTTTAGTACGAGCGGAAATGTCATGATGCTCCCTATACGACGACGCTACGTCGAACCGAATACCCAGGTCCTCTTCGTCCTCTTCTCCAACTCGGGACTGTTTCGTCACAGTCTCTGGACGAACAGCAAGACTACGGCCCTCAGGCTCCGTAAGCAAAGGCGCTATGTTGGACTGCACACCCGGCTGCTCTTCGTTGTCTTCAACGGGGCCTATCACAAGTTGGCCACGTTGTGTCACCGTCTCCTGACGAGGGGGAAGATTGTGGCTCCTCATATGCAACGGTGCCTCGTAGGATTGAATACGCATTCCCACTTCGTCATATTCAGTAAGATCTTGTGCCTGTTGCGCCCCTGTATCCTGACGAGTGGGAAGATTCCGGTCGTCCGTCTCCAAAGGCATTATGTTAGGCTGAACACCGCGGGAAGTTACGGAAGTACCGTGTGCCTGTCACTGCCTGAGCAATCTCTCCCGTAAGTTGTGTGGGTCACCGTCTCCGGAAGAGTGGGGGTGAACCCGGTACGACCCTGTGGTGGTCTGCGAAAGACCCTGGGTGTTGGCCATATCAACCCCATGACATGTTAAGAACTTTTAGCAAGCGACCACTCACCTGGTTACTCCCGACAAGATGGCCATTCTTGCCATCCGAACTAAATCCTAGGTTGCAAAGCCTAGTGAGTCCACACACGGCAAGTTATACAATTAGAGAACGAACCACACTGTCATCGAGTAAAACAGTGAGGCGGGACCGATCTTCGAGGCCTGTTCCTGGGGCCGAGACGATGCCATCGTAAGAAAACCCTTCGTCCACGGCTGTGAACATGCCATCCAACATAAGTGATATGTGGTTCGCCATGTTGTGAACTCGGAGCGACGAGATTGAGGGAAGTCACCGAGTCGCAGGCTTGAACTTTGGAAGTTGGGGGCGGGTATGCGGGGTTATAAGCACATCTGGACTCTCACCTCCGGTTAAGTACAGTATTGGCTTCAGCCGCTTCAGTGGACAGTGTACGGCAAACCCACGAACTTTGGCAAGCAACGTGTTGTAATGGCATCTTGTAATAACCTACACAAATAACTTGAAGTAACTTGTACCTGCCGCCGATCTGTCAACGACTCGGCAACGGAGGGACAGCCTCAGCTGCTCACTGCAACATAACCTCACTCTGGACCGCACTGGGTCATTCTGGGCCATGGCTATACAGTCGACTCCCACATACCCTATGATAGCATTTCTGATGTCACGGTCCCAAACTACTTTGGTTCACCATACGACCTCCCTGATAACACATACTCCCTAGTAACTCATAGCTCTGTGCCTATCCCGAGAGGTATGCGTTATGTGGGACTCTGGGAGTCGACTGTACAATGTTACTGTATGGTGCGAATCACTTAGCCACCACTACTTGTGTGCAAAGTTTTAGCCCTGTGAAAAAAACTCAGTTTTATTATTCCTCTTGTAGAAATGCTCCTTTTTACAAGGGGAACAATTCTACCAGAGGAATTTTTATTTGGATCAAAATTGATGGAGATAATTTTTCGTGCCAGGAAAAGTTTGACCACCACCCCCAATTTTTAGTAGTATGGCTCCCAACTCTGCTTATGTAAGTAGCAGTAACTCTAATTGGCCGCACGGTAGTAAAAGTCTGACTCAGGAACAAGTAATTCCGTGTCCCTCCCTGTCACTTGGGATCATGCCACCGCCCCAGCGAGCGCTGAAGTCAGTTCGCATGAATCAATCGTGCCAACTGTGACTGTGGGCTCTCCACAGTTCAACCCAAGTTCAACCTTCCTGAGCAACCGCTGCATCCATCATGATCGACCCCATTCGCTAGCTACTGTATAGTCCCTGCCAAGCTGCGAAGGCTGCCAGACTTCCATCATGCACTAACGGTATTGGCGCTGACTCATAAGCGAGGAAAGCAAGCGCAGGTGCCTTGCTGCCACATTGCTCTGGAAGGGTACATTAATGTGCTGTAATATGTAAGTACTCTAAAAAGACGGTTCTTCCTCCAGACGGAGTCGATTCACTCCCGTCTAGACTTAACGCAAGACAGATGTCGGCAACGGGCTGTCCAAATTTCAGATGCGACACTTGCAAGAGCACGTTGGAAGATCCGCGCAATCTGGTAGTCTTTATTGATGGGACGTCTAATAAGTTTGGTCCAGAGGTATTTTCTTTGCGTCACGCCCTTGGCAACTGACTAGCGTGCGCACAGAACACAAATGTCGTGAAGCTATTCCGCCAGGTTAATACTGAGAGCGAAGGTTCTTCGCTCAAGCAATCTAAAAATTATTGGAGTGGAATCGGTACCCAGCCCGAAAGTGTGCTAGATCACATGGGGAACAAGATCAACCGTTTAATTGAGATGGCATTCGCTTGGTTGGTCTCCCATAAATATATATTTCGGTCGTTCATCGAATTCGTTCTTACAGGAATGTGGAGAACAACGTGAAAGACGCCTACGGTTGGTTAGTAGAGAAATACGAAAAGGGGGCTCAGATATACCTGTTTGGTGCGCCCAACTTTGCTGCTAGCCTTGGAAGATCATGAAGCGGTGTCTGCAGGTTTCTCTCGGGGCGCGTATCAAGTGCGGTTACTTGCTGGTTTGATCCACGAGGTGAGAATTTGGGTCTATTTGTCATATCGGTGGCGCCGATGGCTTTGCATTGCGATAGGTTGGCCTAGTAAAGAGGAGGGAACATATCGAAATGTCAGTAACTTCGTTGTTGTTTTGCACGAACAACCCGTTTCACGAGTATACAGGGCCTACGACCGTTATCGATGTATTCATACCGATAAACCAAAGGCAAGAGACATGGCAACGGATTTCAAGAAGACGTTCTGCTGGCCAGATGTGAGAATTCATTTCGTGGGAGTTTGGTGCGCCAAATATGCTTGTCCTCCTCCGTAGTAACCTAAATTCGACCAGGGATACAGTGTCTTCTGTGGGTCTCTTCAAAAGGGATCCCTTCGTTTCTGCTTCTGCATCAATGACAAATGCGTGCTATTTCCGACATGCACTTGCTCTTGACGAACGTCGCGTCAAGTTCATGCCCGAGTACTTTATGGAGATGAATGCTCATCGCAACGAGATAGGGAACAACGCCGTCAATGATCATGCTAAAGAAGTCTGGTTTGCAGGAAGCCATAGTGATGTGTGCGTACTCTGTTGATCTACACTGATCAAGACCCTGATCCATTTCGTGCCCAGAGGCGGGCTCACAAGGCCAGATCGCATATTATATAGTCAACATGAAAACGAGTACCTTTACCATGCTGGTCATGTTCCACTTTTATGGATGCGACGGGAAGCCTCTGCCAAGGGTCTCATTTTGAATCCAGAGGACATTGTCTGGGTTCCAGATGATGTATGTCATGGCAGAGTGGATTCGATGGGTGCATGGTGGCCTTTCGAAGTCGTTCCCACACGCCACCAAGTATCATTTAGTGGCACGGGGGAACACAAGTGGCGGTAATACTATCCCGGTAGATTGGGTTTTGGGCTTGATTGATGATCGTTTGCAGGTGGCACTGGTTCGAGCCTCGCCGAATCATTCCTAATCAAATAATCCATGCTTCTATTCTGTCCGGGGATGAATATACGGCCCACGCGACTCTCGGAAATGGCATTGATATCCCAATTGTATCGCGGAGAGCCTTTCAATGCACACTGGACGACGGACTGTGGGCGACTGAACTCCCTGATGAAGAGGCGACGTCGGAATTGTTGATGTCACTGCTTGGCGACCAGCACAAGATGCTAGATTCTCTTGAAAGGGTGTTATTCCTGCTTGAGTCCAGTGAGTTCTACCTCGCTGCCAACTCGTCGATGACATTAGTACTAAGGTGAACCAGATCGGGGAGATAACACTTTGGTACAAAGGATGCTTGATTGGTCACGCTCGTTTGAGAGCTTGATTCGTAGCCACTCGGGTTTCCCCAAGCTTGCCTCGGTCATCGTTTATTTCATAGCTTGTAGGCTGTCCTTCATGATCTTCCACTGGAGAGATCTGATGTTGTTTATCCTTGCAGCAAACTTTTCTATTCATGAAGACATGGCGCGAGATGCTGGGCAATATCTTGAAGCCGTTCTGTTTCCACCCAAGCATCCGGACTGCCCTAGAGCTCTATGCCTCCTACGATTCTTGACACGGTATCAAACACTCCCATCAAACAACGTTCTCGTTTCTAGTGTAATTCGAGCGCTGATGCGCGCACTGGAATGGACCCCTAATAGCCAGAATACAAGCCTTTTTCCACTGGTCATGGACAGCCTTTGCAACCTCGTAAACAACGGTACGTTCAATCCATAGTTGTCTGTGATGGTTTGTTGTTCAGATATTGTACAGACAATCTACGAGGCGAGGTGATCGATCGACTATGTCCTGGGCTGCGCGAAAATGGAACTGCGGATCCTTCACACGCAACCACTTCATCTCCAAGTAGACTCTCATCGGTATTGAAAGTGAAAGGTAATTGTATGTTATTGGTCATGGACTTTGTTGATTATCATTGTTGTAGCACCGAGCCATTTGGTGGCCTCACTTCGGATGATAATTTCCCTCACTCCACATCGACGAGGCGAGAATCTTCCAATCCACCCCTTCTGTTCTAATGGATTGGATATTTAACAGATGCTTGCCTTGCGTTGAAGTCCCAAATTGTCGAGCTGGCAACAAAAAGAAAAGGCCAGGTCGGTTCAGTGGCTGTGGAGGCTTTGGTTGCACTGAATCCCAGTAAACTGCGTGAGTAGCGATTCCAATAGTCCGCACTCAAGTCTCATAGATACTACTCAACAAGTTACCCTTGATGGTCTACGCTTTTCCAACATCTTGCGCTACCTCGGAAACACACTCCCTCGCATCGATGTCGAAATGGGTCAAAGCAACACCTCTCCGCCTAACAATCAGGGCGACTTGTCTTCCTCACAAGGCAGACCCGAGCCTAGTGATGGAATATTGGACAAGCTTGTGTCAACTGCTGGGTCACGGAATGCACGTGAACGTACTGCGGCGATCTTGACGTTATTGAAACTATGCGGAGGTTCGTCCTCAAGTAGGTTTATCTACAGCACTGACCAATTTTGAACCAGAGGGGGAGATAAAGGAGCGCATTCGCACCAAAGCCTTGAACATCTTCGTTGGGCAGTTGCGAGAAAAGAAGACCTCGCTGCTGGCAACATATGCATTGAAGACGTGTTTCGAGCATGGCAAGTCAGGTTCCTTTGTACTAGAATCGGTCGTACTTAGGTACAAGTTAGGCATGAAAAGACGTGTCAATCTTGTTCGAGTTGCCCGATATATAGTCACCATGCTGAAGAAAGGCTGGTTTGATGACGCAGTCGGCCGGATTGAAGGCTTCGAGATCTTCCGTGAACTCATGATGGATGGTAATCCTGGAAAGAATTCGTGTCGATTCGATATGTGGGCTGACGTTCCTGTCTCAGCTGATCTCAAGAGGGAGGTTATGCAACTCGATATAGTCGGATATTTAGTGAAGAAGCTCGAGGTTGCAAAGTATCATGAAGTCCGGGCGGTCTTGATCAGTCTTGACACGCTTGGTATGTTCGGTAATCATGTACGCTTTGTATTACTAAGCCATTTTCAGTGGGAGATGACCGGGAGAAGCTAGGAGAATTTGTGAACCAGGGTTTGGATTACTTGAAGAGTGCACGTAGAGGGACCCAGAGCAAAGGAGTCAAGATCCTCTCTGCACTGGCCCAGATGGGTAGGTGTCGTTTGCCGTCTCGTTTGTAATGCTGACAACTCGCTAGGTGTGGGTGAGGAGGTCATCCGGCCACATGTGACGGAGATCGTGGAAATGCTTCTTCCACCAGGCTACTTACAAGCCATCACATTAAGGGTAAACCAACCTTCAGATCACCCCACCCAGAGCATTCGTCCTTTAGTACATTCACAAGTCTTTGGTCCCGTTGCTGCTTTGTATGCCCTGTCCAGGAATGGTAAGTTTTAGATGATCCCTACCTCATCCCATTGTAACTCTTCTGCACTTCTTGTAGATGAGCTGCGAAGGGAAATCAAGCACTCTAGGCACTATGCTTCCTTCCGGCATCTACATCACACTAATGTTCTCTATAAGAAGTAGCCTCACTGGACTCGTCCCTATAGTTTTCGAGATTTGTTTGAATGTTATTGAATAAATATCCAATGAACCGGCTGAACACACTCAATTCTGCCCTGGGTGTGATCTATGTGATACTACTCAACAAACGACGCAGTCCTCCTTGAAACTCAGATTATACATCGTCTTGTCCACCGTCTTTTCAATCTTCTTCCAATCAGATCGGCGCTGGATGAACTCGTAAACATCCTGTGTGGGTCCGTGTGAGCAGCGGATCATTGTCAAAAGGGGTTGAAACGGAACGGGAGCACGGAACGGGAACGGGGATGGGGAAATGGGAACGGGGACAAGAAACACGCACCTCGGGACGATACGCCCCTCCATACCGCGTCACATCCCGCACAATCTGTGCGAGATCTTTCGCGTCCTCGACGACAAAGACGTGTCCCAGCATCTTGAGGTGATCAAAGTCCGCAGTGACGTTAGGTACCTTGCACGTACGATAAAAAGTTTCAGACGCCCGGGAACGAGGGCACCGCAAAGACACATAAGACACACCTTGAGCGACGCGATGAACGCATGGTACGCATTCAGGTCCGCGATCACTTGAAAGCCACCGTTGAGCGAGATGATCTGTCTCTTGATGTGTTTCTGCAATATCCTGCAGTCGGGCACGATTTCCCAAGTCCACGTCAGCATGGGCATTACAAGGTCGGTACGCGGAGACGCACGCTAACAACCGTATCCCGACTTCCTGGTAAAACACCTCAAGCACCTCTCCGCTCGTGCTGCCCTTGAGGAGTTTACAGTGCGTCTCGAGGCACCGTATCGCTTCGCGACAGCCCTCGGTCGGACGGAGATCGAGCGGGGCGTCTTCGGGTGGGTAGTATGCGCGGGGTTGGGTCATCGTTTGGATGATGTGATCGACCTGGATAGCACGACCGAGTTAGTCCCATCGTACACACTCGCAGACAGAGCATGAACCTGGTTCATCAGGACCTGTGTCCCGGCGTTCAACCCAGACGCGACACAATCGTCGAGCGTATTCTCGAACCGCTTCTTCTCCCGCACGACCGCGTTCAAAAAGTCAGTCTTGTCAATGCGTAGGGCCTATTTAAGTGCAACGGAATTTGGGTTTGGGATGAGGAATGGTCAGAGTAACGCGAAGCAACCGATAGAGGGACGACGCACTATTTCTTTATCAAAAAATACTTGTACCATGCTCTGGATCGTATCACCAATGTGCGCGAGTTCAAAAAACTCTAGGAGCGGTGCGACGCTCGTCGTTCCTTCGTGCTCAGCAGGTTTGTAGGCCGACATGCGCTCCGTCGCTCTATGGCAGCGTCGCCCCGTCACGAGCAGTAAAAGTATCAAGTCAGTATAATGGGACGGGAGGCACACAAGGTGGATCCCGGACTCACGTTCCAAATCCCCGCGCAATATGCCTCGCACCAAGCGCACCCAACATCTCGCAAAATGCCTCGTCCAACGTCTCGCGCACACGCGTGCCAGTAGTCCCAGGATACCCAGCGAACGTCTCGAGGCGCTTGATCGCATCTCGAGTGGCGTGGATGAGCTGGAGCGAGACATCGAGGGAGAGGAGGAGGTCTAGTGCCTCGACGGGCGTGCGCGAGCGTACCGATGGCGAGGCGGAAGGGTGGGGTGGCCCCGCAGAACGCGATGGGTCTTTCGCGGGCGTCGTCGCGGTGGTCTTTGTACTCGCAGCGTCCGACGCGTCGAACCCCCCGTCGCTAGCTCTTGCACTGGCAACCCCGTCCTCGTTCGTCCGGCTCACTGCGACCTCGCCCCATCCGGCTTCGTTTTCCATGCCGCCGCCAGTGGCACCTCCATCTTCAGCGTCCGCGTCCGCGTCCTCACGCTCGTCGTCGTCCTCGCCAACCTCGAACAACGCCCCGTCCTTTCCAAAGCTCTCATACCCATCGCCCAGCACCCCGCCCCCACCCTCACCCCCGACCCCCCGACCACCACCACCACCACCATTGCCCACCCACCTTTGTGGATTCAACATTGCAATCCCCTGCACGACACCAGTTCCCACC
This sequence comes from Hortiboletus campestris, assembly GCA_038090935.1. Lineage (NCBI taxonomy): Eukaryota > Fungi > Basidiomycota > Agaricomycetes > Boletales > Boletaceae > Hortiboletus > Hortiboletus campestris. The sequence goes on along the minus strand of JBBPNN010000523.1, from coordinate 6,091 downwards.
GCACCGACGCCCGTCCCAATCGCAGCCCCAACGCCCGTACCGATGGCGCCGACCGCGCCCACGCCCGCACCGACGGCGCGCGGGACGATCGTCACCGGGAGCAAGAGCATGTCTGTAAAGGACGCGAGCACGGTGCGTTTCATCAGTGCGGGGTTTTGTGAGCCGAGGAAGCGCGTCGGTGCTTGGGTGACTTGCATCTGGGAATCTGTATGGCCGTTGGGCGCGACCTATTGCACGACCCAAAAAGCAAGACGCAACGCAAAATGGGTCATGAGCCATAGATGGCACAGGGCTGGGGTGAATGCGTACAATCGAGGATGTCGTCAGCGAGACGGACCGTTCCCAATCTTTGCAAATCACTTCAAAGGCGCGTTTGAGTTCCTCCATCTCGTCGTCGAGATAGTCGTCCATGTTTGGTTCGAACATTTTGTAACTGCACCTCGTAATGAGAATGGGCTCTGTCGTATAGAGTAAAGTAGAGTAGATACGCACATGACATCCTCGGCATGCTCTACCTTGACCGCTCCCGACTCACCCTCGCGTCCTCTCGAGCTTCCCGAGACTGTGAGGATGCTGTCGACGACTCTGAATGCCTCTCTAAAGCAGGCGGCAGTTGCCGACAGGAAAAGGGGTGTGCTGATTGTGCGTGCACGCGCGAGCACAGAGGAAATGTATTCGGATACCTTTCACGCCAAGTGGAGAGGACGGCCAAGTGAAACGACGGAATAGGATCGAGTGAGGTGTCAATCGGCGTGTTACAAAGATACATGTGCATCGAAAACGAAACACATCAGCATAGCCCGATCGTGAGCGACAGGACACAAAGACGGCAGCGAAGACTGCCTACTTACCACATCACTGGCAACTCTCTCTGCAAACGCAAGTAATACGCCCGACTCGCGTGGAAACACTCTGGAAGCCCTTGCCCCATCCTCCTCAATGGCAGCAAGCACGCGGGATATGAACCCATCCATGGCAGTGAAATCGAGACGGGAATCCTTTCTACACGCCGATCAACAGCAAGACCGACAAGAGAGAAAGAGACAGACGCACGTAAAGTTGGCAGACGGATCCCACTTTCCCTGCTCGTAAAAGACTTCTCTCTTTTCCGCCCAAAGCCTGCCCATCTCCCAATCTCCTCCCGTCCAGCCGAGTTTGTAGATGCGCCATCCTATACCGTTCATACAGATCGAGACCTGCCAGCTTGCGGAAGCAACCTCTTTCATTCGTGCCTCGTCGCCCGATGTATCCGCAGCATCGAACGCTGTCAGGAGACTTGCATCGTATCTGTCCAAAGACGCCTTGAGAGACGCGAGACGGAGGTCCCATGTGGATACAGGCTTAATAGCAGGGGAAAGAAAACGTGCAAGGAGGTGCAGCACCCGGGCTTGTGTAAGGAGGGTAGAATCCGAGCGCGAGGCCAAGCATGAGGCGAGGGATGCAAGGATGGCATGCGGCGGTGCGTTCGGGGCGGGCAAGAGCGGGCGTAGTAGGGTATGTGCCCGTACGTACTTTGCGCGAAACGTTGGGGTCGGCTTTCCAGGCTCATACGTGTCTGCGTTGTTCAATGGGGCAGAGTTCAACAAGTCCAAGAGCGGGCGCGGGGGGGCCGAGGCAAAGTCACCAAAGTCGTCGTCAAGGGAAGAAACGGCAAGAGTCGCTGGTCCGTGAGCACTGCCGTCTTGCTTGTCCTTTTCAGCCTTGGCCCTGGCTTCGAGCTCGTCGAGGATGATGGCGAGTCCGAGTCTCTGCGCGGCGAGGTCGAGCCAGCGCCGTTCCCAGACACGCTCGTCCCTGGCGACCCTGCTCGTTGCCCTGCTTGCTCTAGCGTACCGGGAAATGTCTGGGATCGGGAGGTGCGCCAACACCAGCACATGCAGGTCGGCCGGGAGCTTTCCGATGTGCTGCGGAGGCGGTTTGACCGCTGTGAGCGCTGGCGTTCGTGTGATCAGCGAGTGTCTTGTGGTGGTAGACTTTACATGGCTCGTCGCTATTGGGTGCGATGGTGAGCGTTGGTGTTGAAACGGATTCGAGTACAATTTCGTTGGCTCAAGCGTTGCGAACTTGTCCATCGCATAACTTGCGCAGCCACGATAACTTGATAACTGGACACGATGACAAGCCTCCCTCCAGGGACCGCCCCCATCAAAGCCGAGTACGTGCAGCGTTGTTTCTCCATACTAATATTTCAACCATTTGCAGATTTCTGCTCAACAATGTTTCCCGTCCCGCAGCCGACGACGACGCTGCAGAAGGATCCACGTCCCACACCGGGCGCCCCGTCGATCCCGTCGCAGACACCGATTCGAATCCAGGTGGCCGCAAGAAGCTCACCCGGCAGCAAAAGAAGGCCCACCGAGGCGCCAACAAGAGCCGACGGTTCGGAAAAGTACGAGACGAACTAGAACTCTGCTGGCGCGTTGCAAATGGGACGCTATGCGAATATGGGTCCGAGTACGTCCATCCTCCGTCTCGGCTCATGCGTGTCATCGATGTACGCCTAGATGCCGGTTCACACACGACATCCACGCGTATCTCGCTGCCAAACCGAGGGACATCAAGCTCCCATTGGCAAGCAGCATCACCAACACCCCACCTTTCGTCGTGACCGACACTGATGACGAATCCGCACTTGGATCGTCTCTTGATCCCAGCACCCTTTGTCCATACTTTGAAGAAGCCGGAGAATGTCGTCTCGGACTCAAATGTAGATTCCTTGGTGCCCATGCACGCGTCGACGACAACGGCGCCGTCATCCTTATTACAGATGAAGACAAAAAATCGAGGATCGCCCTCTTTAAGGCAGAACTCAACCAGGTGAACGCAGAAACCCTGAAATTGCTTCGCCAAAACAAGGCGAGTTCCCAGTCACTCTCACTCCCCGATTCCGGTGACCCGTGAAGCAGTACTCGAGACCAATCACAGACGCGTATCTCAAAGAAACGGGAGCTGGAAAACAACCGGATGGCCCAGACGATGATATACCACCTGCGGAAGAACAAGAACAGGCACAAGCCACTCAGCAGATTGACAAGATCATCCTGAATCAGACTGGCGACACGTCAGATCAAACCGACACCCCTGACGTATCTATGCGCTTCTCCGAAAAAAAGAGGTTGCATTGGACGGGGAAAACTTGTGAGACATCTTCGTTGTGATTCCATTCCGACATGTTCTCAGCCTTGTCAAGATCTTGCACCTCTCACGACCGTTGGAAACTTGGTGGGTGGGAGCCCTTTATTTCAAACTCTCCTTTGAACATGGTCCCAGCCATTCCGACGACTATGCGTCACCCTCGGTGCAGACATAACATGTGGGGAGAGTAAGCATCCGATGCTTCTTCTTTGCCCTCGTTCCTCTTACGGTTGTATGTACGCTAGTGGGCCTCGCTACTGCCTTCCTCACCTCTTCTCGCGAGGAATGGTCCCTGGTCCGTCGACACCCATCCGAATCCATCTTTGGTGTCCAACTTGCCGGTAACAAACCCTCAACAATGGTACCGACCGCTGAGGTCCTTGGCAGAGAATTCGCGAGCGGTATCGACTTTGTAGACATAAATTGTGGCTGTCCCATCGATCTCGTGTTCAAAACTGGCAGCGGGTCTGCTCGTATGTCATCCCGCTCCGCAATCACTTCCGACTGACTAACTATATGTGACCCAGTGCTTGACACGCCTGCGAAACTAGGGCGGATCATCGTCGGGATGAACAAGGCACTCGGCGAGATACCAGTGACGGTCAAGCTCCGCACAGGCGTCAAAGAAGGACGCAACACCGCACACAAACTCATGCCCCGATTCAGTTCCGAGTGGGGTGTCGGCTGCATCACGGCACGTAAAGTTCTCTCTCCCTTTCTTTCGCACTGACGAGGCGGGTACGCGTAGCTGCACGGCCGCACACGACAGCAGCGCTACACGAAACTTGCAGATTGGGGTTACATCAAGGAGTGCGTGGATGCCGTTCGGGCGTGTGAGGCCGACCAAGGCCGTGCGTCCCCCTCCCTTCTCGTTCTCTCGCCTCCATCGTATGACTGACGTTACCAGTGCTTCCCATCCCTATCTTTGGCGGCGGTGACTGTTTCTCCTCCCAAGACTACTGGGAAAAAGTCGACACCACCGGCGTGGACGGCATTATGATCGGACGCGGCGCACTCATCAAGCCATGGATATTCACCGAGATCAAGGAGCGACGGGAATGGGATATTAGCTCGCGGGAACGCCTCGAGCTTGTGCGTAAGGTACGTTGTGGCCCGTGTTCATTCCTCTCCCTCCCTGTGCCACGTTCTTTCCTATCCCTCTCCGCGCCGTGTCACGACGCGCCTATTGACCTGGTAACAGTACGCAGAGTACGGGTTGACCCATTTCGGAACGGACACGGTCGGTGTAAACAAGACGCGTCGGTACCTCTGCGAAGCGCTCTCCTTTCAATACCGCTACGTCCCCATCGGCCTACTCGAGCGGCTTCCCGCGCGCCTCAACGAGCGTGCGCCGGCTTTCCAGGGCCGTGACGAACTCGGTGCGTCGTGCAGTTGCTCCGAACGAGATGCACTGGTTCAGATGCGTAAGAGACGGGGAGTTGTACTGACGCACGGACGCAGAAACGCTCTTTGCGAGCCCCAACAGCCAGGATTGGGTGCGGATCTCGGAAATGTTTCTTGGGCGTGCGCCGGAGACGTGGACGTTTACGCCCAAGCACAAGAGCAATGCATATGGGGAGGAGAGTCAGGGGTGATTCCGTGTTTGCGTGCTGGGTGATCGGGAAGTTGGCGTGGGTGTGAGCGTAGGGCCTGAATCATGGTCGGGTTTACTTGTTAGTTCTCGATTGTTCGGTTTTCTTTCTCCCGATGATAATTCCCCACCAACAACCAAGTCAGTTTTGCGGTGGGGTTCGCCCACATTCAGCTTTGCCTAGCTGTGGCTGGTCCAGAAGTGAAGAATGCCAAAGAGAAAGAAAGAAAAGAACTCAGACTGTCGTGCGCAAACACCACCTACGCCACTTCCCGAGTGTCATATTCTCTGTTATGCTATGCTGACGATCAAAATATTGACGAATATGAATGCCTATCCACATGAATCGTCTGACTCGTTTTGAAGAAGTCACATTCGAGGGTTGGCGTATTCCATTTCATTCTCATGCACCGTACTTCAGATAGAAAGCTCCCAAGACTCTGCTACAATGTCCTACATACAGTGGATCCAATGCTTCCTTTTTTTCGATGCGTCGTTGGTACTTGTCCTGCACGGTCTTCAGGTAATGAACTAGATGGCAGTTCATGCGTCGACTGTATCCAACGACCACTTCGTATCCTCTTGCCCAGTGTGATTGACGAGCACAATCTGTGATGAATGAGTGTGAGAGGTATCCGCGCACTGGAGAGTAGCAAAACGCATATCAATACCTCAATGTAGTCGGCACCACCAGGGAGCTGCCAGACATAGTTACCATCCGGAGATTGGAGACTTGTGGAAACTCGATGTTAACAGGAGCGGGTAAAGAAATCAATGCAAAACTGACTAGTACTTGCCGCCGTCAACTTTGACGACGGTCCAGACCGTGGGGTCCTTGGCGAAGAGCGGAGCATTCTATTCGTATTAGAACGTAGTTAGTTCCACACGTTGGATATCATCCCATCCCCGAGCACGTACTGGGAAGAACCCGGCTACAGTCGCGAAGTTTCCAGGAGCGGACACGCTCTCGATAGTGACCTGGTTGCCGCCGTCTCCTATATTCGTGATCTTCCACTACTAAACGGGTGAATAAAGCCCTCTACAGATAACAGCACGAACTTCCTGTTTCTCAACGGAGGGAGAAATCTTCGTGTATCCAAGGATTGGTCCCGGTTTAGGAGCCAGGTAGGTAGCGAGGTTGTCGGAGTACTGGCCATTCCGGATTTAATATATACCGTTAGGAATGAGAGGGGCCATATTGTGAGTAGAACTTGGGAGTGCACTGGATGTCGATGTACATTTGAGCGGGAAAGGCTGATATTTATACGTTTGCAAAGCCGACTTGCTAGCCAAAGCGGAAACCGCGGCTGAGAAATACCGCGGAGTTCAACAGGCCATGCCAAACGTTTCGGGATGTGCAGCGAC